>MU405330.1:0-127254 GCA_022836615.1 Annulohypoxylon bovei var. microspora
ATCTGCCCACAAAAGTGGGGTCCTTGAATACTCCCCCCCCTCGAAAACTCCCCCCTTGAACTTATAACAAACCGCAAATAATCGCCGAACGACTAGGGACCTATGGAAACTAAAAATCTCGCGAACACCCGAGAAATAGAACAAAAGAAGATCAGACGGCTGATCGACGAAACGCTGCTACCATAAGTAGGCTCGGATGATATACAGGAAAACCCTATGGAGATCAGATCTAATATGAAAAGAAAAGGTTCTCATAAAAGTATTTCAATTTGGATAGTTGAAGTTATATAGATTTGAGATTTGAAAGATCTAAAATGCCCAAGGTCATAGCAATGTTTGACTAAGATGAAGGGGGTATATAATGAAGTAAAGTGATATGTATCAAGGGACAAAAGGTGGAAAAGCGAATTTAAAAAAAACGTCGCATTCGGTTGCGATTGAAATATCGAAGGAGGACTGAGAAGTTGTGACCACTGAAGGTTCATCACAAGCGGCCTCGGGCATCAACCCAAGGTTCTAAAATCCCACACCACACCACCCACATGAAGGTTCGTCTACGATTGACAGAGCTAGTGTGCAGCTATGTGTATCATATCTAATCCTATGTATGAGATATCCCTTCATCGGACGATATATTCGCAATCTCGGATGGGGTAAAATAGTTCAGCCATGCGGACATTAGGGTGCCTCTTACATGACGAAGCGTCGAATGAGAAGAATAAGAATGATCTTTCAAACAGGAGCCCGGCGTTGGAGGAATCTCTTCCTTGTTCGCCAGACGTCATCTTCAGAGCCGCCGAGGTTTGTGATGTCGGGTTACTATCAATCGTGATAGGTACGGCTTTCTTTACCGGTCACTCACCCCGCTCACCCTGATCCTTGGAGGTCGCACACCCACATGCAGGTCAAGACGCAGGATGCTGCCGGAGTGCTCTCCCATGGGATTCGAGAGCCAATTAAGTGTTATAATTCGATGCTTTGAGGCGTTGTTGCTGATAGGAGGAAAAAGTTTGGTATAGGCGGAGGATACATCGCGAGGAGACAGAATTCCATCAACTCATCTCATCTACCTTAAGCAATACCCTAGACCCAAAACAGGTAACCTTATTTTCTCGAGTGCCGATCCAAGACTATTACGGCAACCTATTATCCGTCAGCCCTGTTCCTTTGTACATCAAGCCTTTGAATGCGTTCATAAACGCATTGCGGCCAAATTTGTGACCTAAGAGGCGCCAAAAAGTATAGATTTCGCTTAGAACGCCTATCGCAAACACGGGTGGCTTCACGATGCAGATTAAGCTGACCGGCTGCACTGTTGTCAATACTTAGGTAGATTTCAACCCATCTCGTTCGATTGCGCATTTTTAGGCCGTCGTCAGCCAGCCATATTATCCTACTCAAAACGGTACGATTACCACAATGATCGGGATGCCCTTCGAGAAGCGCACAGTCCGCCGCGATGGTTACAGCGGGAAGGGTCCTACGAGTGACCTCCCTGCTCGGACGTGGCGGGTATTCCCTCTTATCTCTCGTCTACCTATTTGAAGTTAGCAGCTCTCAAGGCATCCAGGTCGTTTTCTCCGCCTTGCTCCCGGGAGACAGGTTAGGTCGGAGAATTTCTGACGGATCACCACGGCACGCACTGTGATGTCGACGATATGCTAGTGCAATTTATCCACGTTCGCAAGCGTTGTGAGGAGAATCGCGCGTGCCTCTTACGAAACGAGCTTAGCTCAGTAATCGTCAAGTGCTAAACGAGAATAGAACACACGTGCCTTCAGGGATTAAGCCTTAAAAAAGGGAGGTCATAGCGTATCCAGAATCTAGAGCCCAGACTGTTCTTTACATCCCGCCATTTCTAGCAATTGGCGGTGGAAATTGCTAGTAGAGTACATAGAACGGTCAAGCACTAGCACGAGCTATTGGATATCTAAAAGCCTTTCCAGCCTTCATTAAGCCATTGGATCATGAACACAACATCGTGGAAGTGTGACGAAACATTGCGAAACAGATAAGTACCTGACCTATTACCTACCTACCTGTATCCGTCCAAACTCCGCATTAAACACATCTCACACTTCCGGTAGAACATGCAGATCCCGGCATATCTATTGTAAGAAACCTAACACAGGCACAGGATAGACGTGAAACATCTAGATCCAGTCACATGTCATACTTACTACTTTAGGTAGGTGGTTTGTTCTCGGTACTAGCGTGGCTGTGGAGTATATCGTAGTGGTACCTATCGTGGCGGCAGTGATACCCACGATGATTTAGAAAAGTGGCACCTCTCACTGATTGGCCAGCTGTGCAGATAGTGTGTTAAGGTACTCCAATCCTATCCATTTCTCTGATGGGCTAAGCAACCATTCTAACGTGTGCCTTATCACATGAGGCGATCGTGCATATGTGAGTCGTAATGCTATTGGGGGTAGTACTAGACCGGTCCCATTATCGTACTTGACCAAGTCAAAGTCGCAATTATTATCCATTGGAATGCGACATGAAGCAGTGAAAACTGGGTTACAAGTCGCGCTCTCTTGATTTCGACGTAGGATTTTCTGGGACTTCTTGTTTATAAAACACCTTGGTATGCTAAGGTTGGCAACGCCTGACTTGCGTTGTATCTATTCGTGGACCTGCTCAATTGATGATGAATTTTCCTATGCTGCATCTACCTAGGCACTTCCAATGGCGCTTCGGGACTTCTAAGAAGCAGTTGATCGAGTGATCAAGCCGAGTTCCTCTTCTTAAAATTGCGCTCTACCACTGATTTATATTAATTTTATTACATCCCAGTGCCATCGTAGGCATAGTGAACATAAATTGTTTGAGGGTAGAATGAATATAGTATCAGAGAAATGATATAAATTTGAAGTTCTGTTAAGACATAAAACAAACCACAGTAAAAGGAAACTCGCTGATAATAGTCTACCTACGGTGAAAATCAATTGATATTGAGCAACACTAAATCTGCAGTGCCCATTGGCTAAATCTGCAGTACACAGCCACTGTGGCGAAGGTCCGGGCTGAATCGGTACACGTTTCTCCATACAAATTCCCATACAAACGCAAGTACTCTTTTTGACCCCTGCCCGCGCTCCCCCATCAGACATACCTTCCACTTCAATCAATTACTTCCACTTCAATACCAGTTCGATTCCAAGATGAAACACATAATTTAAAAGCGCTTTCAAAGGGCTATATTTCCCTTGATTTGCATGTTTTGAATCCTTCATTTAGTCAGGTAAATTCAATTGAAAGCTGATCCCTTGTCTATGGGACCACGCTTCAGCCATACCTGGGCCACACGTATCTGAGCCGCGGTCGCATGTGTAAAACAGCCCAGTTTCGAAGCTTCAGAACATGACGTATATAGGTCCCAGAGGGATGCAATTACATTCGTTAGAAAGGCCTTTGGATGCGATTATATCTTATGAAATGCTATTGATCGAAACGTTATATTGGGCCAGATGCACCCCATCAAAGTGACCGTTGAAACGTGGTTAAACTGGTGTTCCTGGCCGTGGCGCTAGTCGCAAGTGGCTAAAAGAGATACCTTTGTTTGTATGGGGGATTGTATGGCGAAACTTGTACCGATTGAGCTCGGACCTTCTCTGTGGCAGTGTACTGCAGATTTAGCCAATCAATACTGCAGATTTAGTGTTGCTCTTGATATTTGACACATTTTAACACTCGGAGGTTGGATACCCCTTTATACATGTAAACAACTAATACAGCCTCAAAACCACCACCAAGTTATCCCCGCTTCACTTAGCTTATAAAACACCAACAAACAACTAAGCACCTATGCAAACCGCCCGTTCTGGGCGTTTGTCTAGGTAATTATCCACTGTGAGTGAATTGCTCAGATGCCTCAAGATCAGTATGTAGCTACAACGATTATGTCCGTCACCCTACCTACTTTTAAATCAAGATAAAATCACGTCTACCCATTAAGTAAAATATACTTGGAAAGAGGCAAGACAACTACCGATTCCTGTGGTGAAGGTCCGAGAAACGTAACCCCCCCTATTTAAGTATTGAATAAGTGATATCTACCTAGGTATGAACAACTGATCTGTACCTAGTCATGTATTTCTATATAATTACTTGCTAGTAGTAATATCGGAGATTCTATTGTATAAAAGTATAACAAAGTACCTACAGATCAAAAGATAACTTTAAGTATAGGTACCTAGGTATAAGAAGGGGACTAGTTTAACCGGCGTCACTTTTTTGGTTAAATAGGGGTTAGGTTATCCTCATAAAAACTGGTTCTTTAGGTTAGCTGTTACCCCTAAATGTAATCCTGGGGGTAACTATCTTTAATTTCCGAATATATCTTGTTCGGTAACAGAATGAATAAAAAAAAAGACCATTCTCAGGTACAGCACATGGTATCTTGGAATAAAAATGTATATAAGAACTTCTTTATTCTCCTCATTAGCGACAATATAGACTCATGCTAGAAATAAAACAACGTCAAGGTATTGAAGATCGTCTTAGAATCTGAAGCCCGTGAGTGAGTGATGCAGCCTGTCACCTAGATCCGTCTAGTGCCATCGATTGAACTTATGAGGTCACTTTAGGTGAGCAGGTGATCATTCTAGCCGAATCCGATAAGTCGGTTTAAGTTGGTAATGTTCTTGGCGCTTCTCTGCACGTTCTCGAACTTGGTGTACCCACAGCTCTCGCTCTCGAGATGATTCATGAGAGCAGCGAGGGTGCTGAACTCACGGCCACAAACGATGCGATTCGGGCAATGGTACAGATTCTGCTGGTCTGTAGAGCCAGGTGTTAGCCAAAACGACCACCACCTCGGGAATATCACCAAGTGGATAACTTACGTGCGGCAGAGCCGAGGTGTTGGTTCAAGGAAGTTATCTGTTGGAACTTGCGATGGCAGAGGTAACACTCGTACGAGTGTCCGTTCCACGCCAATGCGGTAGCTTCGTAACGGCGAGAGACAGGCCCGTCGAGGAGCTTCTTAGAGATGAGGTTGGTAGGATCATTGGCGCGGATAATCCTGTAGACTACGTCGCGGTTTAGGTTTGTGGCCTTTGGGCAAAACCCACTTTCCATGTGATGCGTGAGGCCAGTGGCGGTTGTGTAGGCCTGCTTGCAAAAGGGGCATTCCAAGTTGCGGCCGCGATGGACACGGGAGTTAAGGTGCTGTAGGTAGACATTCTTAGTTACTAGCCGCACGAGAGTACCCCCTTAGCAGAGAAATAGATAAATAGAGAGATAGGCTACTACTACTTACCATCTTGATGTTGTTATAGCTATTGAAATTACGGTTGCAAGGATAACAATAGTAGTGGCCCACGACCTCGTGGTTTCGTAGATATTGTTCATCCGGAAACGACTCGCGGCAGGAATTGCACTTATAGAACCAGTGGTTCACCCTGTTCATATGGCTGACCACTTCGTCACGCGAGTCGTAGAAGAGAAAGCACGAATCGCACTCATGCAAGGGCATAGAATGGCCCCATGCGTTCATATGGCGCTCACGCTTTTGGTGACTGCTGAACTCATCCCCACATGACCCGCATGTCGCCATGGTGAGGTGGTGAGAACGCGTTGGCGAGAGTAAAATTGGCCGGCAAACGACAATGTGCTGAGGAAGGTGTTATTATAAATCAATGAATGGTGTCTTGATCCACTGGATCAAGGGCGCCTGACGACCTATATGCGATTCTCTCATCTGGATATCACGAGAATTAGATGATAAGGTACTAGGTAGGAGGGTACCTATATATAGCTGAGTTCGTTCTTCGGGGGTTGCACGGCAACTACTTCGTTACCTAACCGGTAATAGTCAGCGTTTGGATCAGGCCAGGCCAGTCAGGCTTGAAGCAATGAATTGATCTGATTGGCCGTTAGAAAGTAATGAACTGAACCAACCAGTTCAGTTATGTAATTAAATTGATTAGATTAGAAAGAAAAGTGGACTCGGGAATGGAATCGCAACAGTCTTAGGTATCGATAAGGCAACAAATATGATTATTAATCGATGACTAATCGAGGGATAAAACTGGTCTTTAATATGGCTAATCAAAACACGTAAAAGAGTGGGTATCCTTAAAAAAAAAAAAAAAAAAAAAAGGTGTTTTGGCCTGATGGCCTGTCAGTCAGAAAATCGGAACGAACTGATCTGACCAGTTCATAAAAAACCAAGAACTGACTGGGCCTGACCTGACTTGACTGATTCAGGCCAGTTTTGAGCCTGACCTTATCCAAGCGCTGCCGGTAGTTCTATCTAGAAACCGAGGAGCTTTGTGTGACGAACCTGGGGGTTCAAGGTCTTGATTTGAAGGTAATAAGAGGGACAAGATCGTAGGGTATCTGTTGTTCGCCAATGGGGTTCAATGAGGCCCCTCCTATAGATTCAAAGAGTGATCATATACTTTGTCACGTATATATACTACTGTAGCTGTATGGCTAGCAGTGGGTCCCACGTTTTGCCGCAACAGACTTAAAATTGACTACTGTTCAACTAACTTGTACGAAGGAAAAGAGAAATCTGCCCTATATATATCGAACAAGTGTTCCTTGAGCCCACTTAGCGCAATGGTCAAATTCATGGAGAGCCTTTTGATCGCCAGATCAAAGGGAGGTTGGTTGGTTCGAATCTAGCGGTGAGTAATACTAAGCCTTTTTGAAGCCTTGGTGGACTATTATAGCACCTAATAAGCGTTGTACGCGGTATCGATCGGCAAGCGTACGACCCGTTCAAGCCACCGACATCAGCAGTGTACTTGACGATATTGGGTGGAAACGGGGGTTCTCATATACATGAAAGGAGGATAGTATTGGAGCAAGAACACTAAAGATAGCGATACGAAAGGAGTGGAGTAACGGGGAGATTGCCACGACCGGCGATGGAGATACCCTACGAAATAACGTAGCCTGGTGGTGAAAGGAAAGATGTAGTAGTTGCTTGAATTAAGCTTCTGAGGTTGAGCGCCTGATTGGCCAATAGCAGCTGGCTCTCCGCTTTTCTATGGGAACTCCCAAAGTCACGTGGACCCTTTCTAAGAGCCACGAGGAATATAAGGCTCAACAGGGCTACTAAGAATGCTCATTTGTATATAACAGGAGTAGCAACATATTATCCTTTATAAAGCTAACTCATTAGTGGTCGATTCAAATCTACAATCACTTTTTGAACTAATAATAGAAGGAACCCCTTTATGCCCCCTTAACGAACGGCAACATGCCTTATAATTTTCCCTCTTCTATTAACTTTAAATTAAGACCTTGAGCCCCCAGGTTAGTTAGAACTGAATAGATAAATGGACCTAGGAATCATAAAAGATGCCAGGTGGTTACTAATAAAAATAGTTGCCTACTTTAAACATTTAAAAATTTAAAATCATTTTGCCCTCTACTCAAAATTTCTTACCGGACTCTCAGATCGGTATTCTTTTTGGGTCTTGATCAGACTTCTAAATTTACATCCACACTTCTCCGTGGGGAGACTTTAGATCGAATTCATGTCTATTAAGTTCACAATATTTCTTGTCAGTACCTAATCAGTGTAAGATACCTAATATCAAAGAAAACTACATCCTCAAGTGCATATTATTTCAATAACTTATGGGGAACTGGGTTATCATGTAGTGGCTTTAAGTAAGGTCACAATATCAATGAAAGCTTTTCTGGGGGGGTATAGTACGGGGGTTAGGATTGACCTTAGGGATACCATTCAGGGCCAGTAGCTAAAGATGGGGAAGCCCATATTGTTCCATAGGTAGGTGGTACTTAGACTAGGTAGAGGAGGTGTGGTGCAAAATGAAATACTTAATATATCCTACAATCTCTCACTCTATGCACCCTTAAAAGCTAGGGGAAAGTACCCAGGTACTCAGCAGCTGGCCAACACCTGCTGTACATACCTAGACAGGGTGCCCGACAGAAGGGTTATATATCAAAAAAAGACGAAGATTTTTAATGCCGAGGTATTACCAAAGCGGGTTGCTGGGGTTCTTTAGGATGTTTGGCTCAACTAGTCGTACCGCGAAATAGGAATGTTTTAGATAGTTCTCCTTGTGTACGCTACTTCCGACGAACAGATGATTAATTTACTACCGGAGAGGCTGGTACAAGACAGAAATGAACTGTTGGATCCCAGTACTCGGCAGAATCTTCATTTTTTTTTTTAGCTTTTTCTTTTCTTTTCTTTTCCTTTCTTTTTTCCAACATATCGGCACATCCTCCTTTCTCTGCCTGATCTGACTGTCATCTTAGTGATCCTTTTCTTTTCGTATTTTTCTTCTTCTCTCTTTTTATCACATTTTTTATTTCACATTTACATACCTAAGCTTGTCCGGACTCGCTATCATTAGGCATTTATAAATAACAAGGTCGCAGCAGCTTCGAAATGTCCCTCTTTTCCCATATTATAATTTTTATTTATTATTCACGACATCTTAGAAACTATTACTTTTCATCAAAGTCCCTCCATTCCTGCCTCATTTGCAGGTACCATTTATAGAATTCTCCGCCCCTTTCTTGGCATGTCCCGTATCCCCCTTTTCGCTCTCCGGCTGTCTCCACTTCGGACCCTTGGCAATCAACAGCCACAACAGGGGGCTCGACAGAACCCAGAGTCCTGCGACGAAGACCCCCGTCCACCCGATCCCGATCCGGTCGATCAGCGGCGAGGCCACCGCCGCCGCCCCAGCACCGACAAGGCACCGGCATAGGTTATTCGCGGCGACAGCGGTAGCCGGAGACTCGACATGTGTATCCACCATCAGCGTGTTCATCCCATTGGTGACGGCCGAGATGCACCACCCGCAGAAGAACAAGCAGACTTCGATCCCCGCTAGCGAGGCCTTGGTTTGCATAGCCCAGCTATAGCCCAAGACAGCTGCGCATGCGAGATACACGAACGGCAGAGAGACCTGCAGACGCATTTTCTCGATGGGAAGGTTTTCGAGATCCTGCTGGCGGTTCTTGGAGATGGTGATGCCCGCGATCTTGGCGTGCCGCCGGAAGTTCCAGTCGAGCAAGTACCCGCCCGTGTGCCGGTACGACAGGCTCCCGACGCCGAGGGGCAGGTAGCATACACCGATGATGACGGAGGAAAAGCCGAAGCGGGAGGAGAGCTCGTTGGAGAGCGTCGTGAGCAGCATGTAATACCCTCCGTATATAATTGAGCCGAAGCCGAGGATGATGGCGGCTTGCTTTTCGAAGAGGAGCTTGAGGGATGCGAAGGGGTTGGGGCGTCTGCGGGAGGGCTTGGCTGTTTCGGTATCGGGCTCTAGGCCTTGACGTCTTTGCCTCTGCTGCTTGATATAGGCTAGCAGAGACATGTTCCACCATGGAGACGGGATGCTGCCATTGCCTACGACGTTCCGACCGGTTTCCGGAAGGAAGATAAATAAGATAAGGAATAGTACGCCGGATAAAATTGTTAAAAACCAGAAGATCGCCCGCCACCCCAGATATTGGTTGATCAAACCCCCGATCACGGGCCCGAGTGCCGGGCCAAGAGTTACTCCCATCGCGGCGTACCCGAGATACTTCCCACGTTCCGCGCGGGTAGCAAGGTCCGCGGATACGGCGCTGCTTAGTGCGATCGTCGCGCTACTCCCGCAGCTCTGGAGGCAGCGAAGGACGAGGAGTGCGGCGTACGACTTCTGAACCGCCAGGCCTATGTTGGCTGCTAGATAGATAACGCAACATATCATATAGGCCGGACGACGCCCGTACGTATCGGAGTAGTTCCCGATGAAGGATGGTGCAACGCCCTGGAAGATCTAGTGTGGGGGGGCTGTCAGTGAGTCTGTCATTGATTGGCGTACCATTCCCCGAAGACTTACAAGGTACGTCGTCACTGTAAGATTGATTAGAGACGCAGATACGTTCAGATCCTGGGCAAGCGTTGGAAGAGCAGGAAGATAAATTGCACTAGATAGAGGCGATATCATGGCCGTAAAGGATACGGTAACAATCATGATAGCCTTTTCTCGGTGAGTGAAGACTGAATAGGGGGGCTCAGAGATCTGTGCGCCTTGCTCGCCGGATTCTTCATCTTTCGTGACATTATCGCTCGTGGCTTCTCCGGAATGTAAAAGTTCATGGGTTTGGTTTTCCGGCCTTGCTGTTTGTGTGTGCGTGTCGATTTCGGTAACTTGGGAGGTTAGACTGGGTGCGATCGACTCCCCCGGCTTCTCATCTTCACCCATATTAAGGATATGACGGTGAAATCGAATCTCCAGAGTTTTCGGTCTATCAGAAATATATTATGAAATTTTATACAATTCTATTGGATTAAAAAACTCTAACCGTAACGAAGCGCAGTACTTTCAACGGAAGGATCACGTTTTGTGTGCCTTTGGGGGACGGGGCTTTCTATATATCGGTCTTCTGGATCGGGCAAAGATCAAAACAATAACTTATATAAAAGCATTTTGTTGGCCGTCAAGTATACCTGTGCTGCGATGCTGGCAGGCGAGTAAAAACCTGAGTGCATTCGCCGATTCGGCACCGATGCCTATTCAGGGGTCCCGGAAACAAGAAGGTTCATCGGAGCCGAAGCCGCATATTTCCGGCTTCACGCTTCGGAGAGCGCTAATTCTTGCGACTTCCTACTTTATCAGTTCAACTTCGTGCTTTAATTGTGAAATTAATTCTCTTTATTTTTTAATTACTCCGCCGAGCATCATTTGATCATCTACACAGGTAGATATATTAAAACACTGGTTAATATCAGAACTATCCTTAAATTCGCCATGGCTAGCAGTGGGTGTACCGAAATTCTACCAGTCTCTTCAGACTACACTCCAAAGGGGACCTACGAGACTATTGCCGGCCTAAAAACATGTAAGTAGACTTCCCTAATCATAACCTGAAGTAGTTTCTTCATAATATTCCCTCATCAATATTGATAGCCCTAAAACTTCACCCCCATGATTATATCTCATTATCTGACTAACACCCTTTAGACGTCATCGGTCCCCCGTCTCCTCAGATTGCAATCATCGATGTCTATGATGTCTTCGGGCCAGCGCCCCAAACCCTGCAAGGCGCAGACCGTCTGTCCGCATCCCTCAACGCGCTCGTCCTAGTGCCGGACTTCTACTACGGCGTGTATATGCAGGAGGCCTGGATGCCGCCCGACACGGAAGAAAAGAAGGCGCTAATAGCCAATTTCCGCGGCGATCAGGCTGACATCCCGAAGAATGTCGCGAAGCTCATCGAGGTGCGCAAGGTGGCTGGCGAGAAGTGGCCTTCGACCGGAGACCGCTGGGGCGTCTTCGGGCTTTGCTGGGGCGGTAAGGTCACTGTGCTAGCTAGCGGCAAGGGTAATGAAGGCCCCGGGAGGGTGTTCAAGGCGAGCGGGACCGCGCATCCGGGCGCCTTGGCAGCCGAGGATGCGGAGGCCCTGACGGCCCCACATATTTGCCTCGCTTCGCCTGGAGAGCCGGCCGATGTGGTGGCACAGTATAAGGAGATCTTGGCAAGGCCGGGCAAGATCGGGGTTGTGGAGACGTACGATACTATGTTCCATGGCTGGATGGGAGCAAGATCAAATTTGAATGATGAGAAGAACAAGAGTGAATATGAGAGGGGTTACAACCAGGTTGCCGAGTTTTTCGGAAAGTATTTGTAAGGGCCAGTCGCGAGGCGGTAGGTAGGTATCTACCTAGGTATCTTATAAATGAACCTGCGAACGAATTTATTTAATTATAACGCAACTTCTACTGCCTGCCTCGGAGAGTTCTTCGGAGATCCTAAAACCTCACCTTGTTCATTAGCAGTCCGATCAACTTTTACAACAGTAGTCCTAATGATTTCATTGGGCACATTTTCTAGTGTGCTCTCTTCGTCTGACCTTCTTCTGCTTATAGCGCTAATTTCCGTTCGTGTCTGAGCGCCAAAGCGCCAAGATGACCCCCTTCGGCTAACAAAGGGGCGGAGGCCATGTGAATCTATTTTTGAAAACGGTGGCGAACGAGCCACCCTTTCGTACAATCTCTTGAATAGGGGACTTATGCATGGCATACAGGCAGCAATGATTCCCGTGTTCAATTCGACTCTGGAACTTCGGTGAGTACCTATTACTGATTATGAATATCCAGGGTCCAGGGGATACTCACGCACACCACACGGTCATATCGGTTGATTCCCATAGGACGTCGTCGGTCTTTCCAAAATTTAAATAAGATAATGATTTCAGAAGACCTGCAATACATGCACTATAAGACAGTTAGGTTAAAAGATAAGAAGCCTGTGATAATGAATGCCTACAAGATACCAACGCCAACAACACAGATGAGTGAAAGCTTAGCTCGAGCATTGGTCTGAATATTCCACATGATTGGGATCGGCAGCAAAGCAAAGAAAAAATCAGTGGTGACGTTGATAACTGCCGCGAAGAGTTATTAACGAATTATTAGATGATGGATTCATGGAAGAAAAGTTTATATAACTAATTAGGGAACACTCACTCGAGTTGGTGTACCTTATGCCTCGTATGGCTTCCGGCGACCAACACCTCCCTCCAACACGAGAATCCCAAATCGCTGCTAGGTTACTGCATTGAAGCATCAAGGTCATGAAGCAGGCGAATGTGAAAGCTAAGAGGAATAGTATGACGGCTTGTATCATACGTATATAGACAAGCGTAGGTCTTATTCGCATAAGAAAGAACGCGATCGATATTTTTGCCGTCGGAATAGCCCAGAGGTATATCGGTTGCCATATGAAATTCAGTTTGAGGCCAATTCTGATCATCTCCGGGTCGAGATATGTCACATGGCGTCCAGCCCCATATTGGACCTCGGCGATAACGATTGCCATCCCGGCTAAGGAGAGGAGCTGGGAAATTATGAGTTAGTCGCCTATCGCCGGTGATGTCAAAGCTTTTCATACCATAGCTACAAGAATAGCATAATCCTGATACCTTATAGTTAGCACACTATTATTCAGAACTCTAAGCTAAAACTACTTACGTCTGCCCTAAAGCTTCGTACAACACATACACGGACATATATTCTTAGACAAACCGCGACCAGCGCAGCCGAAGTTGTCGATATCACAGCCCCGAGGATACGGGGTCCTCTACTTTCATCTAGCTGATCGGCGCCAGGGAGGGGCGGTGCTGACATTGTCAAATTTAGAGGGAAATAAGTAATGGTTGACTGCCATGTCGAGGAATTAATGAATGTTTTTAGGTAATGGCTCTATCAGGATATATGTAGAGGTCTTTATAAAGCTATTATCCACTTCGGGCCATCCGCTGCCGGACGGGAGCTAAAACTACATGATAGAATGAATCGCAGCTTAAGTTTCGTCTACTACATAAAGAGATTCAATAGGGAAATTATAGTGGTACAGTTAACGGGGACAATGCTCCGTTCATAAATGATTAGACAAAGAGGCTTTGGATTGAATTGGCTACGACGCCGGTCTTTCAAATATTGGAACCCCTAAATGGCGGCGTGGGTGAGGGGAGACCGCTTAGATATAAGCGACTCAAACGTCCTACAACTCGTGCTAAACTACATACCCTAGCTACGTAAGCCAAGGCCTAGTCCAGTCTATGGATGACAACTAGCTGGAGTCTATTAGAACCTCGGTATGGGAGAATAGATACACTAACCTAGGCAGGTATCTTAGGAAATTTGAGCACCCATTATTCTCATAATGATGTAATAGCAAGAGGCCTGAATGGATTTTGACGAAGGAAGAAATAATCTTGAGATTCAACTCTATTGTAATGAAATGCCTACCTAGCTAGACCTATACTGTCATCTTTATATGTCTAACCTAGTTAGTCTTTCAAGTAGAAACTACCTAATTACCGTAGGGTTCGGAGTGGAGTCCGTACGCTCAATTCATTTCGGACTTCATATATGATATTGATGTCTACTAACAGGTCCTAACTACCTATATAGAAAAACTAAATAAATGTCAAGTTAGTATCGATTTTTTATTAATAACTACCCTTAAGAGATACGGCCCGGACTTTTTGTCCGATCCGTCAATTGGAGAAAACGCGGCCTTCGACTAAGCTGATTCCGGGATGGTTCCAGCCAGGTTATTTCCGTGGACTCGGGCTTCACCTGCAGACGTAAACCGAACTACTGGGCTTGGAAATACCACATAAACATTATATGATGCATGATTGGTGCTTAGACTCAGCTACCCCGTCTTTCTTCAGGTTTTTTCTTCTTTTACTGCGGGATAAAAACACAATGCATGAAGAATGAGCATAGAAAGATGGCCGGGGAGTGATCTAGACCACGTCACGTTAATGTATAAGGAGAAAACAATCCATGTGTGTAACCTAATCGTACGGGGAAGACTTATTAAGGGAAGGTCATAAGTCTTCTAAGGCACCTATTTAGGTATGCAAGAGCGGGATCGTAAGGTTGTCAGCTTTTAGTTGAAAAAGCAGAAATTTGTAAAATCTTATAAAAACGTTTCTGGGATATACCTTTCGTCTACGCCACTCTTCGTTGGTGATATATCATACAGAAGTCATTTATACGTAATATGTTTTGAGTGAACCATCAAACCTACCTGATCCCTACCCTACTACCTTCGTCTGAGCTTACAGATTCCTCCCGTTAACCATGCGTATTTGTCGCCTAATTTCCGCTCTTCTCTTAACAACTTCTGCGGCTGCTCAAGCTAACCCTGATGAGATCTCCGAGTCCCTTACAGAGCTAGAGAGCTTGCTTGTTCAAGCTAGCTCTAAGCAAGCTGATATTTTAGACAATAGAGTTGGCAGTGCTAGTAAGAGAGGGCAAGTATGTACTGGCGAGAACCTCACGGTTCGCCGTGCATGGTGAGTTAAAATGATTATCCGGGGTCGATGGGGCTGAATGTGTTATCAGGGGATCTTTGAGTGAGGAAGAGCGCAAAGCCTATACTGATGCCGTCCTCTGCCTACAAACACTACCGGCAAATACACCTGCTAGCTTAGTTCCTGGGGTTAGATCGCGGTACGATGACTTCGTGGCTACCCACATCAACCAGACGTTAAAAATCCACTATTCGGTAAGTACTCCACTTCATGAGTAAAGTCCATGAGGCACCTTGACTAATTTTCACTAATCTGCAAGGGAACTTTCCTTGCATGGCACCGGTGGTTCACCTACACTTACGAACAGGCTTTAAGAAATGAATGTGGTTACACGGGGTATCAACCGTATTGGAACTGGGGACTATACGCCGAGGACCCCACATCATCGCCGATTTTTGACGGCACACCGTACAGCATGTCTGGCAATGGTGAATATATCCCTGATAAAGGTCCTATAGTCTTGACGCTTGGTAGTTATCCTGCAGTTTATCTGACCCCCGGAACGGGCGGTGGTTGCGTTACATCTGGCCCCTTTAAGGATATGGTGGTAAATCTAGGACCCGTGAGCCTTCCGATTAATAACGGATCTACTATCACGGGAAGTGGATTAGAGTACAACCCTCGATGTCTGAAGAGAGATATTTCTGCCGGCGTTAACTCTGCCTATGCGAATGCTACGTCGATTGTCAATCTTATCCAACAGAACGACAATATTAGTGACTTCCAGCTGGTCATGCAAGGTGTCCCTGGCTCGGGATCTATTGGGGTCCACGGTGGCGGTCATTACACGATTGGTGGCGACCCAGGAGCTGATGTCTTTGTTTCGCCTGGAGATCCCGCTTTTTATCTTCACCATGGAATGATAGACCTGGTTTGGTGGACGTGGCAAAGTCTCGATTACAAGAACCGGCGCGATGCCATTTCAGGGACAGGAACTTTCTTGAACAACCCGCCATCACCTAACACAACTCTCGATGACATTGTCGATCTCGGCTACGCCGGTGGATATCCCATGACAATGAGGGAGCTAATGAGTATTGACGATGGGCCATTCTGCTATACGTATATTTAGATCGCGCTTGGTGGCAATCGTTGGCTTCATCGTAGGGTTGTAGTGTTCTAAATAGTTTATCTAGGTTGGTCGAAGGGGGTTCAACCCTGTTGAAATAACCCACAACCAAATGGAGGACAATCCTCTGCCACCAAGCGTCAAATTCCCCAGATTTTAGGGTTGGATAGGCGAAATAATATACTATTAGTGAGAGAAAATTGATTAGAACATCGTTTCGGTACTTTCAACTCCTAGTTATAGGCTAATATTGCGCGTAGGCGTCGTTCAGAGGGCTCCTTTTTAGCAAATTCACCATTCATGCCCTGAATCAGTAAAACCAGTACATTCAGCGCATGTACAAGGCCAGGCTCAAAACTGGCCTGAATCAGTCAAGTCAGGTCAGGCCCAGTCAGTTTTTGTTTTTTTATGAACTGGTCAGATCAGTTCGTTGCAATTTTCTGACTGACAGTTCATCAGGCCAAAATAATATCCCAAATCCACTTTTATTCATGATTAAGCATCAATTAGTAATCAAGTTGATTGCCTTATCGATAAGACTGTCGCTATTCTGTCCCACTTTTCTATTGTCCGAAATAATACTCCACGCGATAACTAATATTCCTTTTTGCAACTGGATGTTGGCCCTTGTGATAAGACCGGCATACAGAAAGATGCGCTTTTTAATCTCAGCTGGGAGGTTTAACAATGTCCTGCGTATTTGCGGCATAATGATGTGATGTTCGTATTGGATTCTAAAATACCTAGGTTAGTTGATGATGTTAAGACAGCGAGTTATAATATTATGAGCTTTCAAATAGCTCACCTGATGAGACCTAAATATGAATAAACGGGGGTTGGGTGATACTACTGACGCAAGTTGGTCGGTTTAATGTTGGTATTAACGTGCAGAGTGTTTATAGGTCGCCCTAGTAATATTACGTCAGCAGCCCCTGGTATCTCTCACAACCCTACATAAGGTGCTAATTAACATAATCCTCATTTCTACTAAAACCAGCGAATTAGAAGATGGCTTTAAATTAAAATTTTAACGAATGAACAGGTAAAGATAAAGAAAAGGGGTGGCGTTAGGTTGATTCGTGAGGGTATTTCCCTTTATATTTAAGGATTGGATATAAGCTTAGATTGATAGCTTTCCTAGCTATCTGAAATGAAGGGATAGTTCATTCATATACTAGTTACGAAGTACTGGCTCAGGTGCGCTCCCCTGAGCCGTCTTGAGCGAGATTTGGTGGGGTTAAGGGTGGTCATGTGCCATTATCGAAAAAGGGGTTCATCCATTGCAAGTGCCCAAACTTCCAACATTGTAAATACAGGGAATATAATGTTGAACAGCGCTATAGTTTAATGGGTGATAACGCGTACCCGTCAATTTGTACTTATTATATGGCTAGTGGTATTCTTAACAAGAAGAATTGTGCGTGTTTACACACTTGCATTTAAATTAAAAAAAAAACAATTCAATATATTTAATAAGGATTTAAGCGACGGTTCTTACTTCCATGTAAAGATTAAGGCCAAAAGTGGCTCGCATGCTTTGCGGTCTCTACCTACTCAGTGCGTGATTGGATTAGCACTTAATCGGTACTGTATCAGCCTCAAGCTATGCCTCTGGCCTAATAGTGATCTCTCCGTTAGAATTTAGTGGTTAACCGTTATATCCTAAGGCGCTTCACAGTGCACAAAGCCCTCAGTTTACATGGTCTTAACCCTTGATCAAATGTGCGAAACTTTTGTACAACACTTCTAATTAAGTCAATCGTAAACATGGTGTAGCAAACATCCTATTCAAGTACCTATCTTTGGCACAATTACGTCGTGTCGCTATAAAGTTAATATTAATGTCTCAGCATTTGGATGGTTAATGGGCGTAGCGTACATTAGGTAGCAACAAGAGCCGCCACAACATTGGCGAGGCGACATCGAGAACCAGAACAAAAAGACGCGATCCCTGATGGCTACACGCTTAACATGTATCACAATAACACAATTAATTAATAATATAAATGTATAATATGTATGTTATTAATCCACATAATATGAACTACAGCCTGTTCGATACAAGATCGTAAATTTACTTATTTTGATATCAGAGGTATAAATTCTCCCCCTGAAAATACATTTTTACGCACATAGGTAGGTACTAAGGTAAAGCCGGTGTGGTCATATTTCAAATTACCCTACGCGATGGGTATCTTTTAGCTCGGCCACAGATGAAGAGAATGACTACCAGTGCTATGACAACGACGGAACCACCTACAATAGCGAGAATGGCTGGAGTGTCAAGAGTTGTGCCAGCCGCCGGTACTGGCTCTTGCCGTGTCCAGAACCGCACCAAACTATTTAGGACGTCGTCCCCGACAGGTTCCAATTTGGGAGCATTGTCTGAAGAGAGTATAGGCGCCCCAAACGTCATCGTGATGAAAGAGGAGATAAGACAGAGTAATAATGCAGACATTTTGATAGAACTGGAATTGGTATTATTCTTAGAATCTTGAGATGAATGTTTAAGATATCTTGAACCACATTTATATACTCGAGACATAAGAAAAGATGTAATTAATAACAAAGATATTGTTGATTTTCAAGCTTAAAAAACGCGGGTTTGCTTTGTGTATCGTTCTTTCACCCCAATAGCCTAAAATAACAATCGTATTGTTTTTGGAGAAATCATAGCCGTGTTCAAGTTCGAATGGAATAACATGAAATATTAGGTGACTTATTTCTTTGCGTATTTAGGTGCCTAAATGTATGGTTCGGTTTCACGAACAATGTAGGTAGTAGCCCCTTTAATGTGACCAAAAACTGAGAAGCTCGGTGCCAGTCATGATACATCTTGTTATTCTGAGTGCGGTAATATTATACGATGGTTTTAACTCAAAAAGTTCGGCCACATCGCTATAGATATAATTGTCATCAAAAATTTTGAATATCGTAACTTTAGTAACTCGGTTTCTTTACGATACAAAGGTTACCTATTTAAAAATACCCAACCATAACCTATTTAATGTTTTCCTACTTCCTCACATCACCTACATTTCATTTCCACCTTTAATCACTACTTCTGACTTTGCAGTATGTCAACATGATGAAGGTCCACAATCTTATTCTCCTTGACGTTTTTGCTCCCCCTGCCCCAGCAGGTGGCGGCTATGCGGACGACTGCAAGAACATGACCCTTGTTAATGTGGAAAGTCAAGTCGGCCTGAGAGCTTACTGCGCGTCAAGCTCCGGTGGTCCCCAGTGCAGCATCCTCCCCTTGGACCTATGTTACGGTACAAACGAAGCCAAAGTCATACCGCAAAATATGTAAGCCCGACCCCTATATAGCCTAATGCTTTATTTTTCAAACTCCAAGAGTATTAAAATATCGAAGCTAATATCATTACAAGGGGAAACTTTAGCAAACGCTGCTATCCTACGCATTCCGAGCTTAACGGCACGATACTTCGAAGTGGATGTCATAGATCGTCGTATAGGAAGGGACCCTTGACATGGACCGAACTCGATACCAGTGAGTCTTATTTCTAGCGAAACTTTATCTTAAAGTCAAGCCAATGCTAATATTAGTAGACGAGCTCATTTTTGCGGATGGTGGGATGCTGAAATGCTTCAACAACCGAGCCACCACCCCTCAAGATTGCGGACAGAGGCCTGTGGGATCGGGTAACAAGAGCAAGCACTTGCATATTGCCTTGATCGTTTTCGTCTCTGTCTTAGGGTCAGCTCTCGTGTCATGGTAGGAGAAATTTGGAGGGTAAATAGGGCAACGGAAGACTTTATAAGCTACAAACTCTCTTATTGCAGTCCTCATAAGGAGCCTTTAGCTTGACCTAAGGCTGAAACCCCTTGATAAATCCTTACAACTTGCTTAGCAAGTCTAGACTATGGCACGTAAATTGTCTTCACCGAAGAACAGTCTTTTCTGCTCAACCAAGAGATCTGCCCGTGCAAGGCGTTGCTTTCTGCTCCACTGAAGACTTCTAAAGCTCGCGGAATTGTAGGTGAGAAATATCATAACACAAGACACAACCATGGAAGCGGCAGCCAATCCTACATATAGAATTACCACGTTCTTGTATGAATCATTATCAACATCCTGAATAACCCCTGCAACAATTCTCACAATGATATTAGTAATTGGGAAATGTTGTCACGTAGTTAATAGGTGCCAAATCTCGTGCATTATGAAAGGTATGATTTATTAAGGAAAATGGAGCTACGCTCCAACACCTAGGTGATCTATTTAAGCCCACCACGCTCAACCGACCGATCACGTGACGTGATCGGCAACCGAGAAGCTGAAATCTCGTGACAAATGTGTAACACACTTGAATATTCAATGTATAGAAGATATCATTGTGTTCGATAAGGGGTATCAAGTGACCAGGTACTGAGATATTCACCTCTTACAAGTAGGCACATGCCTAGGAATTGAAAATTGCAATATCGGCTATAAAAAAGTATAGTATTATTAGAATAATAAATATCTAATCTACCTCGAAATCAAAAATGTTCATAATAAAATTGTAGCATAGCCTAATACATGTGAAGAGTTTACTCCTGATTATCCAGTGTGAATGATCGAGTATCCTTCCCACTTAAAAGCCGACTCCAGCGTGAATATCTCTGCTTGAGACTACCGGTGTTCCTGTTGTAATGAAGGTGGTAGCATTGCTGAGGGTTGATGTCAACCTCAATATGATGTCTAGAGTTACGGCTTCGGCCCGCTTACTCCATCCTAGTTCCGTGGGGAGGCGTTCATTTCCTGATAATGTGGTTAGATAATGCTGACTATTATGTGACGGATCAAACATACTGAAGAAGTATTCCACGAGAGTTCTATTCACCATTGCTGTATCCAAGTCACCGAAGGCAACAATAGGAGCAATGACTTCTCCAAAACTGAAATCATTCATCGTGGAAGTGAATGTGAAGTTGGGGTTAAATGCCTTGGAGGTCAACACGCGAGCCATCCTGCCGTTGGCTAACATGTTAATATCGATGATAGGGTCTGTCCAATACTGTATCGTCTGTTCGAAGATGGACTCGTTGAAGACGTGATTGTTTCCGAAGAAAGCATCGGAACGGCTGAAAAGAATGTTAACAATATGGCCTAGATTTCTAAAGGAGTTTTTCTGCTGTGAAATAGAGTATCAAAAAGGAGATATGGCTTACCTAAGGCTCCCATCATGTTCTAAGACATTGTGCACATTCAGCTGATCACTAAGAGGATAACAGTTAGATATCGCAGTTCTAGATAACCGAAGTTCTAAGAAAGCTAGATAGTCATAGGAAGATAGGACCATTTTCGCTATACACTAGAAGCAGTTTCTAAAGGTTTATCAGGAAGAGTAATATAGATTCACTTACAGAGTGAAGAATGTAGCATTGGGTGTTGGGTTTGCAGTAGTCGCCACGTGGAACATGACCGTGGCAAGAGACGTATTGAAGTTGAGTCCCTCAGCCAGGCCGTTAACCGTCGCCTCTAGAGTCAAATTTTTACCATCGCGAGGTAGGAAGCCATGATTCGCCAAAGTGTTTAGCATGGGGCAAGGGCCGCGAACTGCATAGCATTAGCATTTGGGAAAGAAAGATCTGTATCCTTTACCATACAGTCATTTGGTCCAGGGGCTATCCATGGGTGACCACTTGGAGCGGCATTCCCGGCGGCACTGCTAGTTGCTGATGCAACGCCGAGAATGATTGAAAGGGCAGCGAACTTCATGATGTAGCAGCGGGAATGAATGCCTTATTAATATTGATACCTCCAAAGATAGGAAATCGGCTGAAGACGAGTAGTATTTGTTCTTGCAGCAAACTAGAGATAAAGAGGGTATTTAACTGAATTCATAGATATACAAAAACAAACCCCCTTTTCTCCATGGAAGCAGCAGACTAGGCACGCAAGCATATTCCAAGTCAAGCACAGCATGCACAACACGGTGTGATCCTTCGCATCTGATCGGTTGGTAGCTTACAAGCATTGCTATACTACCTATGGAATCGGCCTATATCATACAAAATCGTATCATACAATATCATACGTGTATTAATGGTAAAAAGCCACATACATACTTACCTACTTTCCGTCGATGTAGTTATGTAAGTAACCAATCAAGGTGCAATGATACACCAGAAGTATAATACATATCATACGTATTTTACAGGGGTTGTGAGTTATACGCGTATTCGATTATAAATACGTATTTTTCGAAACCCTAATACTACCTACATAGCCACATGAATGCAGCGATCGTCATAATAATTTCACATGCTGCATGCCAATGATACACTACCTCGTGGGACAACAAAGGCTGACCAATAAGAAGTTGGATGTTTTTAATATGTTTCAATTGTGCGAGCGGGATCCGAATTATAGGGAGTGCGATATAAATACGAATACGTATACTATTTGTACGAGCCTATTCCGGCTAGCTCCCGGGGCAGCGCATGGGATGTTCCCGCCACGGTACATATGCCGGATATCCGCTGTCGTTCGCGAATAGGATGCTTAGGATTTCCGTCGTCGTGGTTCGTACTTTGACCGCGATCATTCGTGGTCCGTGTGATTTGGTCCTCGACAGCCGAAAAACACCAATTATCTTGATCATGATTAGAAGCGTCTCAATGCGAGTGGTCATCCGCTAATACAGCAGCCCTGCTGATGGATCATTGAGGCTACATATGTAGGTACAGGGTCTAGAACCTGTCAAATGTTGTTAATTGATCCATCTTCATTGGAAGTTGTCTTACCCAAGCATTAACCTGGATGGCTTATTTCGGCAACCCTTAGTCTTCTTAAAGATACTTCATGCTGGAACTTTCCCATGTTCCTTTTCTTTCATCTACAGTATGATTACCCTGGTTAATACAAGGCTGTAATAAATTAGCCGCCTTGCATTAAGTTATACTTCTGATTTCTAAGTGGTCTGAAGGTTGGGCGAATCTGATTCATGTGACAGGAAGGCCAGTGAGCTTTAATTCGCAGGTTGAAGGCTCAAGGTTTCTGGTGATGCTAACGTCATGTTTCTTTACATGACAGTGTTAAAATGCTACATTTTCAAGTATCGACTACCTAAGGTAACATGGGAAATTATTAAACCTTCCAAGGTTCTCTATGGAAAATTGAAATCCCGCCAAACTCCGGCCTTGTAACTAGCGTGGCTGTGGTTGCACATTGAAGCCTCTCCGTAGCTCCTTCGGCAATCGTCTTAAAATGAGGCGGGGCACCCCGGTCCGGGTTAACCGAGATGTTAATCATTTCATCTGAATTCTTCAACCCCGACTTTATTAGAGAGACTTTGTTTAGCGACAATGTCACGGCTGTTCATAAGTCATGCCTCCCGGATACAAGCTAATCCGCGGACGATGAGAATGGCGTCCCGAGCTTCATCGTTAGCGTTGAACCATCATCATGATTTCTCAACAACCCCTCGCCGAAATATCATGGAAACGATGGGCTTCACAGAAAACCAAATGATGGTAAGAGAAGTAATAAGTTCAGTGTGTTCCCAATTCCCAAATAGGTACATACTGGCAAGAACATGATCAAACGGAAGAAGATCCCGCAGACTTCCATGCTACCTTAGCTAAAGGGGGGTGGCTTGGGATCGCGCTGCCAGAAGAGTTGGGCGGGTCCGGTCTTGGTATCGCCGAGGCGGTGATGATGATGCAAACTATCACCGGGTCAGGTGCCGGCATGGCAGGCACGCAGGCCATTCATGCGAATGTATATGCGACGCAACCCCTGGCCAAATTCGGCACGAAGTACCAGTTAGAGAGTACGATACCTAACATTGTCTCGGGCAAATGGAGGACTTGTTTCGGCGTGACAGAGCCCAATACGGGCCTAGACACGTTGAGGCTACGAACCGTGGCCGTGAAAGATGCGGGCGGTTCGTACAGCGTAACAGGTCAGAAAACCTGGATTACTTGTGCTCAGGTGGCCAAGAAAATGATCCTCCTAGCGCGCACTACGTCATTAGAAGAAGTAAAAAAGCCAAGTGAAGGACTGTCCCTATTCTGTATTGATCTAGATAAGAGTGCCCCCGAGTTAGACATGCGGAAGATCAAGAAGATGGGCGGGCGTGCAGTAGATGCGAACGAAGTATTCTTCGACGATTACAAGATCCCAGCGGATACTCTAATAGGGCCAGAGAACCAAGGCTTCAAGATATTTCTACCCGGGATGAATGCTGAGCGCTGTTTACTTGCAGGAGAGGCGCTCGGCTTGGGATATGCCGCCTTGAAGAAGGCGGCGGAGTATGCGCGCGAGCGCGTCGTCTTCCAACGACCTATCGGAATGAACCAGGGGTATCGCTCACCCGTTAGCGGACGCGTACATGCATCTTGAGGCCGCAAAGTTGGCTACCTATCACGCTGCGCGACTTTATGATAGTAGCAAAAAGGACGAATCGATCAAGCAGGACGCGATAGGCGTGGCTGCAAATACTGCCAAGTATCTAGCCGCCGAAGCTGCATTTACCGCCTGTGAAAGGGCAGCCATGACACATGGAGGGATGGGGTACGCGATAGAATACGATGTTGAGAGGTGGCTGAGAGAAAGCCTAGTGCCTCGCATCGCCCCAGTGAGTCGAGAGATGATCATGAACTATATCAGCGAAAAGGTGTTGCAGTTACCGAGAAGTTATTAGGAGGTTCTAATATATTTTTTTTTGGTGGGTCAGGGGCACTCAGGGGCACTCAGGGGCAACCAAGGGGCTTTGTGTACTCATATTAGGTAATCAGACTTTCGTCACGTGCCTCTTACATTTAAGCAAGCCCAATACCACCTTATGACAATACGCATGACATCATCTATTTTATGCCCAAAAATTCTACGTGTGAGAACTCCAACTCATACAATATTCGTAATCAGGTATGCAGGCTATGAGATATGACATCGATTTTCTTAACCTCTTTAATTCGATCTCATTCATAATACAATTTTACTGTTTTAGTTAAAATATTAGTGTCAAAGCGAAATCCGTTACAGTTGTTACCGGATCCCCTACGGATTGTTCAAAGCTTCAGAGACAACTGGTCTCTTATTAACATTGCTCATAGAGCATCCTACACTACACTTTTGATATGGCGATCGAGAAGCAGGAACTTGGCTCATACGAAGAAATTCATGTCGGGTCCTACCGACGACCTGCAGCACATCAACGATGTTGTCTTGCTTTAGTTCTGGGCTTAGTCTCGGGGGTAATGTTGTTACTACGTTTCTGTGGACCCAAATCCACAGCTCTCTCTGGCCTGATATGGCCAACAACAATAAACGATGATAGCTTCCACTTGTATGAACACTTAGGACATCGATCGCCCTTCTTTGTTCCTCCAAACACTCCAGAATCGCTACGATCAGGCACTCCCCCAGGCTGCACTGTATCTAAGGCATTTCTAATTCATAGACACGGTAGCCGGCAGCCTCACCCGAACGAGCATGCTGTTATTCAGAGCTTATCATATTATATCAACAATAACAGCGCTGTACTCTCGTTACCCCAATCCCAGCTCCCCGACGCCTGGTCATTTCTAGCAAGGGGGTGGAATAACACTTTGGGCACCGAGGATCTCACAGCCTCCGGTCGGAAGCAACTATTTGACCATGGAGTCGCTCTAAGGTTACATTATCCAGACTTGTATACAGAGACCAAAGTTCTAGCAGGTGATGAGGATCGAGTTGTGGAGTCCGCCAGGTGGTTCATGGACGGCTATTACGGCCGCGACTCAAACAGCACTGCCACCCTGAGCGTTGTAGGCGAGAACGACGATACAATTAGCTGGATCACACCTCAGTATACCTGCCAAAAGTGGGACTCTAACCTTGGTGAAGATTCGCTAGCCGAGTGGCGTGCCGTTTATCTGCCGCCTATTGCACAGCGCATCAACGATACACTTGCGAACGCCTGTCCTAGTGTCCAATTCACCGAGGAGCATGTACATGGCATGTTATACGCCTGCGCATATGAGACAGCCGTTTACGGTATTGGGTCGTCGCCTTGGTGTAATGTATTTCTGCCCAAAGAAATAATGGATAATGAGTATGAATCCGACCTCCAGATGCGTGGATTCTCCGGCTATGGACTCCCTGGTGAGATGGGCCCTGTCCTTGGTAGTCTGTTAGTCAGCAACGTGACGAATTTCCTGCTGGAGGATGAAGGACAGAAACTCTCGCTGGGGTTTGGCCACGACAAGACCATTGCACTAGGGTTGACAGCGTTGGGGCTCGCGTCTGATGAGTCGTATCCGTCGACCGGTCCAGTCGATCCGGACAGAGCTTGGAGAGCAGCGAAACTAATGCCTTTTGCCGCATCTATGTTTTGGAAACGGTTGGATTGTGGTAAGGAGAGAAGAATCCAGTTGATACTGGACGACGCAAATTTTGGTCTGGGACCGACTGGTTGCAAGATTGATGAGTATGGATCATGCGCTTTTGAGGACTTCTTGAGTACGGCTATAGTACAGGCGGCTCTTAACGTCACACATGATGACAAGAGATGGAAAGGCGCATGCCGCTAGATGTCAAATTGATATTTCTAACTAAGTTACTTTGGCAAGTAAGATTGAAGAAAGTTGGTAGGTACATAATTGCCCGCAAGAAGGGGTTACAAACTGGTAGACTGTAATAAGCGCTGGGAGCTTCATTGCTCTCTCCAACTACGCTAGGTTAAGGGGCGGATGTCGGCGGAAAGGTCACATTGGTTTCCCACTTCTGTTTCTCCACTTCGGCTGTGATGGTGTCATATTCAATCAGGATTCGGAGGACGAAAGCAACATTGATCACAACGCATATTCCTTTCACGGTGTGTGAATGTTCAAGGATCACGCTTGAAGGGTAGAGTCTGGACTATCTCATATGAAATATTAACCAGTCACCTTTGAGTCCTTTCAAATTGCCGAGGATGAACAGTCTCACAGTTCTCTCTGACTCGGCCGCGCATCGGATGCTTATCGGCCTTTCTCAACCTGAAATAGTCTTTTTCCAGGCCTCACTCTCTAGGTGTCTCCAGCAATTTTCTGTAGGCACAGAACGCCAGTATCAGCCAGCCCCTGGAATCGTCAACCGGCCCAATGGCCAAAAGACGCTATTCAGGCTCTTCACGTCACCCACGGCGGTCGGAACAAAGATCATTGTCGATCCTACGCCAACACACCACGGCCCAAAACTTCCGTTGCAGGGCATCGTAGCGATATGCGATGAGAACGGCTTACCAAAGGGTATCATCAATGCCGGAGAGCTCACCGGATACCGTACCTCGCTAATTGCCCTGATCCCTTATATGTGGCGGCGTAACACTGAAAACATTGTTGTGTACGGTGCCGGCAAGCAGGCGCTCTGGCACATCCGACTCGCGTTGGCTCTACGCGGGAGCGAGATCAAGTCCATCACCGTCGTGAACCGTTCCGAGCCGAGGGCCAGAGAGATGCTTGACAAAGTAGCCCAAGAAAATGCCGAACGCTGGAAATCTTCGGTTACGATGAAATACCTCGACCTGTCAGGTCCTAATTTCGAGAAAGTTTTAGAAACTGTACTAGCAGATGCCGACGCCATATTCTGTACCGTGCCTTCTCATGAGCCCCTGTTTCCAGCCAAATACATATTAGGTCAGGGGACAAGGACTAAAAACCCGTATATCTCAGCTATCGGCTCCTGGCAGGCCGACATGATAGAAATAGATCCAACCCTTATTAAAAGCATCGTTAACGATACCGAAAATGGTTTCCACCCCGAGAACAGCTCAGGGGGCGCCATCTTGGTCGACGACCGAGAGACTATCCTGACACATACCGGAGAAGCTGTTCAGAGCGAGTTAAAAACAGACGATATGGTTGAAATCGGCAAAATATTCCACATATTAGAACATGAACCCGACCAGGCTCGGAAAGAGAAGCTGAAGCAGTGGCTGAAGGAAGGCCTCGTCGTGTACAAGAGCGTTGGCGTTGGCGTGACAGATCTCGCGGCTGGGGAGAATATCCTTGCGTTGGCTAAGGAACACAAGTTAGGGGCTCAAATAGAAGATTTCTAAGTAACGGGATCTACTCTAGAACCTGACAAGAGGTAATTCTAAGAATTTTCCGATTAAATAATACCCCTCGTTGTATAGAATTTCAATCATTGCCTAGGTATCAATATGAATACATCGAGAGTCCGACCAATGATTACGTAATTATACCTGTAGAAAACCCCTTTTATTCGAGCCAATCAAGCGAAAGGGATTTCTTATTTTTAAAGAGACCTTCTCATATTTCGAGGGCCATGTAGACACTGAGGTCATCGTCAGCTTTGGTAATACCGAAGTATGGTTTGAGGCGTACAAAATGCCACTAGGCCGACGGGACCTACGATCGGAAAGTGCGCCTTGACACTACGGGATTCCTCCCGGTCCCCACTTCTCTCGGATCACCCGACACAAGATATCATAAAACCTAGCTCTGTATTCGCCGCTAACCGCAAGCTTTGGTTTTTTTATTCATTATCTACATTGCGAAATCCGGCATTTGTATGCAGTTTTTTTTGTCGAGGTCACATTAGAAAGACTTTCACGCAGGACAGCCTACACCCCAAAGACACTAGTATCAATCGCGAGAGCCGTAATTTCCAACAGGCATAACACGCCGTTTTATTTCGTATGCGCTTCCCTTCCCAAAACATGACATTTCATCATCTCCGAACCCCTAAGCAAGCCAGTACCACACCTTCTCCACCCAATTCCTCGGCACGGGCACCTCGTCCGCCGCGCTCATGTCGTCCATCTCCTTCTTGCCGGTCCAGATATCCACGTCCTCGACCCTGATCGCAAACCTCGTCCTGTACACGAGCTTGTGCCCGATATACAGCACGAGGAAGACGGGGATGGTGATATACGCAGCCAGAAAGCTCGACACGCTCCACTGCGAGGGGAAGAAGACCTGGAAGCCGTTGGTCAGGGTCAGCAGGGAGATGAGGAACAGCACGGCGTACGAGGCGCCGGGCTGCAGCGGGGTGCGGAAGGGCAGGGCCTCCAGCTGGCCGTGGTGCTCCACGGCCTTGCGGAAGCGCAGGTACGTGATCACGACGACGATCCAGGCGATGAAGCCCGAGATCGTGCTGATGTTGGTGAACCACGCGAACACCTGCGCGCCCGAGTTGGACGCGTTGAGGAAGGCCAGGCAGCCGACGGCCAGCGTGGCCAGGACCGCGGCCCACGGCACGCCGCGCCGCGTCGTGAGCCCGAACACGCGCGGCGCCTGGCCGCTGACCGCCATCGAGTACAGCACGCGCGACCCCGAGTAGCAGAAGGCGTTGCCGGCGCTCCAGGCCGAGGTCAGCACCGCGGCGTTGATCACGTGGTTCAGGCCGCGGATGCCGGCGCGCGCGATGCCGATGACGTACGGGCTGGCGGACGCGTTGGAGTCGCCCGACAGCAGGCGGTTGTCGTCGTTGGGCACGATGACGCCGATGGCCAGGGACCCGAGCCCGTAGAAGATGGCCAGGCGCCAGACGAAGCGGCGCGCGGCCTTGGGGATGTTGCGGCGCGGCGCCACGGTCTCGCCGGCCGACAGCGCGATCAGCTCCGGCGACGTGATGAAGGAGAAGCCGGCGCGCACGAACGCCGTCCAGTACGCGAGGAAGCGGCCGGTGTTGCCCTGCACCAGGTACGGGACGAAGGCGCCGGGCGGGTCCTGCCAGTACCGGAAGTACAGCGCGTCGTGGTTGGGGCCGCCGCCGAAGAAGAGCACGATGCTGAGGATGATAAGGCCCATGATCGTGAGGAGCTTGATGCTGGCGAACCAGAACTCGGCCTCGCCGAAGAAGGAAACGGCGATGATGTTGAGCAGCAGGATCACGACGAGCTGGATGGCGATCCAGACGGGCACAGGGACGGCCTCGGTCCAGTATTGCAGGATGATGGCGCCGGCGGTGCATTCCGCTGCAACCAGCATTGCGTATGCATACCAGTAGTTCCAGCCAGCTGCGAAGGCAAGACTAGGCTCGACGAAGCGACCTACGAAGTACGGGATGGAGATTCCCTTTAGAGGTACTGCGGCGAACTTAAGTTAGTTGGAGAACTATGGGATTATAAAAAGGGGGTTAAGAATGAAAACGAGAATTGCGGGAATGAGCCGTTTCTTCTCAGGGAGTTTGGTAACTATTCGGGGAATTGATCTCCAGTCTTAGGAGTAAAGGCCTCCATTGATAAAGAGAAGAGGCCTCGAAACAGGTTCGGAAAACTCACGGTACGTGACCATCTCGGCCAAATCATTCATAATGACCCAGACTATAAACATCATGGACAAGTACGCCATAAACAAGGGCGCCGGCCCAGCGGTAGCGAGGATCTGACCCGAGCCGATGAACAGTCCGGTTCCGATTCTATAAGCATGTCACGTTTAGTAAGCTACGTAAGCTAAAAGCGCGACCAGGGATGAATGTGACTCACGCGCCTCCGAGAGCGAGGAATTGGATATGCCGACTCTTCAAGCCTCTCTTGAGTTGATGACCGTCCGCGAGGTTCATCTCCCCGATCCGGTTCGACGCGGTCCGGTCGAGCTCTGCTTTCGGTTCAGACTCGGCTAGGCCATAGTCGGCCGCGTAGGCCACGTCTGCTGTACCGTCTGGTCTCATCTTCCGCTCCTACAACCAGAACTTCCGAGGTAGAAAAGTTTGCTGCTTCACGCAGCGATGAACGTCTAGAATCCCCGCAGCTTATTTCGAGGACGGGCCGTTGTCGCAGACTACATGCAGACAGCAAATATGTAAAGTTACATGTAGAATGGCGATGAAGAGAAGCAAAAATTGTAAGACGCGACTCGATCCTGCGTTTTTAAACAAACATCCGATTTACCTCAAGAGGCAGCGAGGCAGACAGATCCCACTGTGTTACCATTCCTCTCGCCCAGGTACATACATGGGGCGTCTGTGGCGTCAGTGGACCTTTCACCGACGCTCGGCCTGCCTAAATGGTGAGATCGGAGTTGAAGATTGCCACTTGAGGGTTAGCGAAATGCGGAGAATCTGGCTCAGGATTTTCCACGTTATTTTAATTCGCTATGGAAGAGATAAACCAATAAGATATGACTTTTTCCGTTTAGGTAATTACACCTAGGTGAGTAATTCGACAGTCTAGGATAAATAATAGTAACTTGATTCTCAAAGGTTTAGGGCTTAGAGTCAAAACTAAACACTAGCGAAGACTAGAGGCTAAAGCTTAATTCTTCGGTAACTGAGCGACTGTCATTTTCGTCATACTACTAGGGACCCGACGTTGTCTTACATTCGATAATGGATAATGCCTATGTAGGTACCTAATCTATCAGACAACGCATTTTTCTGTTCGGTGTCTTGAATTGGCTTAGATATAATATTCTTAATTTCTATAACCGTTTCTACCCGAGTTTACCCATCTCTCCGGCTTGGGAGTCGGTGAACCTCTAGTTTGCGTGACGCCGGCTTAGGTAGGTAATTATATAGAGGGCGTTGTCGGGATGATCTAGGTATCGAATATACAGAGTACGGGATATATTAGTTATTCCAATGAGTTCGTCTCTCGGAGGTTTCATCTTTTTAGCGTGTTGGGACGACTTAGGATAGCTTGGTGTGGGTGTGATGATGACGACGCACTACCCCGGTCGCTTGCGTGGATCATCTCAATAAGTAGGCCTTATGCTCTGCGGTTCTGCAGCAAACAGCAATACATATAATAGAACCAATTCCCAACAGCTAACGCCCGGCCTTAATACAAATTTGTTCAACTTCAAACGCCATCACCGGATTGTTTTAGTCCATTGATCTATACAAAAACCATGCCTCCGGCCAACTCTACTATCCCAGGATTTCACCCAAGTTTCTATTCAGATAGGTCGCTTGAAAGGATGCGCTTCCGTGTTTAACACAAACTCATCCAAGCTAATGAGATTCGGATCTGAATACCTGCGCGAGCTATTAGCGATTTTCAAGATAACCCATTTCCGCCTCAAAATGCGATTACTTACAACAGATAAAAATATTTGAGGGTTTCCGCAAGCCAAAAACTCTCCATCGCGTCGGTTTTATCCGAATTCGGTAGTAGGACGTTGTCGATGGCGCTGTTGCCCGACTCGGTCCGAGTTTGGCTAACGATGGCATTGAACATCTTCCATCCCTTATCCTGCCATGTCGTATCGCCCGTAATTCGGTACATGTACCAAACGGACTCGATTGCTTCTGGCCTGTGAAAGGGTATAAGTTAGTCAAGCTTTCGGCAGCATAGCAGGCATTTATGCATGAGTCATCGTGTACGACGTTCGCTTACCTGAGGATATAATTATGGTAGTGGGCACTGACGAAACCTGTCGGGAGGTTCTCTGACTCAATACGATTCGACACGTACTGTTGATGGGACATTGGGCGTGTAGGCTCCGGAAATTCTATGTCATCTTCTTCCTGCTTAAGTGGAATTTGATCGACATCACTGCCGACGGATGTAGCTACGGTATCGCTACCTGCCTTCACGTCTAGGGCACCTTCCGGCTTGGTCGCTTGGGTAAACTTTTTGGACGTGGTGCTGCTGTCAGTATCATCACTGGTCGAACCGCCCCTCGACGGAGGGGGTGCAGGGGGTGCCCTTTTCTGAATTCCCACACTCTCAAACTCGTCTCCTTGAGAGCTGCCGAACTTCTCATCACCAAACCCAGTTGAAACCGACCCTTCAGATGCTGAACCGAGATTTTTATGCCCCTTCATTTTCGCCTTTTGCGCCTTTTGCGTCTTCCAATCCTTGTGCTGCATTTCATATTGTGCCATCTGCTCGTTGCGGGTCTCGTACAGAGGGTCTAAGTACTGCCAATATAGGGTCTCGTTCCACTGGCAATTGTTGACCTCGGCACAGGGGACGACAGTCGCACCCTCCGGCATGATACCGCTAGGCGTGTTTTCATAAGCCCATACGCAACCGTCAGTGAGTCTCTTTCCGATTTCTACATCCTCGGGAACATCGAAGATCTTCCCGCCCATACCAAACATACCGCCGATGAAACAAGTGAGATGCGTGACCTCCCATTCGGTTGTGACGTCGACCTCCGGGTTCCCTTGAGTGTTGAGTTTGGCAGAGAACAAAATATCACGATCATCGGGAACCATGGGCCGGAATAGCAACCATTCCTTTACGGCCGCAGTGACCTTCGTGTGCAGGGTTTTATACTTGGGCTCGAGGCCGCCAAGGAGCAGCCATTGTTTGGGGAAATACTCGTATGTGCTGTCTTGACTTCCGCCCATACTGTACTGTTCGTTGGTGCTCCATGACCCCGGTGTAAGACCTTGTGGAATACAGCTGTCCTTTTTCTTCGTAGGCTCGGAGTCGACCGAGCTGCTATCACGATGGTCTGCCACGGTGGCATCTTGGTCCACATCATTCTCATCAGAAGTTGTCTTTTTGGAAGGTGCGTACATTTCCTCACCGTTGTGTTCGATCTTGACTTTGTTGGTGCCGTCGTCATCTGGCGTTCCAACGGAGCGACTATCTAGGCGATGGGTCCCGCCCTTAACGGATTTGTCTTGGCTGCTACCTGCTTCCACGTCCGGTTTACTACTTTTAGTAGTCTTAGAATCGGATTTCTGAAGCTCAATTTGTCGTTCCGCTTCAAGCACAGCCTCCTTAGCAGAAATTTCCAACGCAGCAGTTCTGTTGCACCCGGTCGCATCAACGCGCTCGGGAAAAATACCAGGGATCGTCGTTCCTCGCTCTTGCCACTCGTAGAAGGCATCCGTGATGCGTGCTACAGCATCATAATATCTATTCTCCTTCGTGATTTGCGCAAGTCGTGTGAATTCCATGGCCAGAGAGCCTAATTCCGCGACACTTACCCCCGCCTGAGCTCTCTTTGGCAGCTTCGCGAAAGCGGGCTTCCAGTTATAATACAGAACAGGCATACGGTTAGGCGTATCAAAAACGTCCATCAAAATTTCGGCAAGCTCGATAGCCTTCTCGAGAAGTATATCATACCCTCCAGCTTTGCCACCACTAACATCATAGGCTGCTACCAATCCACCAAGATACCGAATGGTGGTCTCGAACACGGGAATTTCGGAGCGAAATTCGGAGGTGGTGAAGTCAATCTTCTCTACTTCGAGAAGTGCCTCCTCGAACTCACTTTTCATCCCCATAATCCATAATGTGTCGAGTGCGTCGACTAATGTCGCGGCCCATCCGCAAAACGGATCACGGAATTTCTTGGACACGGGGCTCAATTCATCGTGCCCCTTGGCATATGTCATATAGCCATTCCAACCACGCACCATCTCGGTCTTTACTTTCGCAAGACGATCCAAACGCTTCTCCCGAGCCTGGGGAGATTCTTTCTCAAAATCGTATTGGATCGCCAGTATCGGTTTGGGTTTCCCGGTCGGCAAAGGGATTATTTCGTCTTGGGGAACGGGGAAATGCTCGGGGAATTTCTTCCAGTGGATCGTCGTGGTTGCGCTCTGAGTCTTAGTATTATACGCGCCCGGTGCTCCGTGGACACCTTTACCAGGACCTCCAACACCCTTAGCCCCTTGGCCAACATTCTTATCTGGTATACTGATTAACGGGGCAGTAGTAGTCTTCGCGGCTTCCTCCTTGTCGTATACGCGTACTTGGCTCTGGTTCGTCGGGGTGGCCGTGTTGGGAGTGTCGAATTTGCCAACATCGTCTTCGCCGGTGGTTGGCTTCAGTTTAGGAATTTTAACCTTCTCAGGTTCCTTTTCCGTTTTCTCTTTCAATTGCAGCCTAGGTTCGTCGTCCTCTTCACTTGTGAACTTAGTATCGCTCTTGGCGGAACCGGGACGGGTTTGCTTATTAGTCAAACCGAAGCCTTGTCCAGGAGACGACTTAGGTGGGGCTTTGGTGTAGGGAATGGATGCCGATACGGATTCCCATTGCTCGCTGTTCTGAGTGACGCGATACAACAAGAAGACGAAAATAGCGGCAAAGAAGACATAATAGCGGTATCTTCGTATGCGCAACATGATTGCAATTGCAATTGCACCTAATATATGTAGGGGCGCTGCTCAGCCCTAGCCGAGTCCCGAATAGCTGAGAGGTGGGGCAAGGGATAGACGAAAGGCCCTCAAGCCAATGTCTCGATCTCACAATCCTAGAAAGATGATGGAAAGGAACAAAGCGAGGTTCAACCAAGACTCAATTCTATCATTTTTATCCAGAGCTCCAACGCATAAAGAGCATAGAAATGTTGAAGTGTTAGAGCAATTATGGAGCAACTTCGAGCACGGTCAAGCTCGGTCGATCCAAGCAGAATACGAGCCAGCGAGCTCAGACAATCGACCGAGGCTAAAAGCAAACAATAAGCTGGAATAAGAAAAGGGGAACTCGGTTTATTGAAACATATCCCATTCCTCAGATAGCTCTAGATAGATAGATAAATGATAGATAATAGCATTAAATCGCAAAGAGAATAAAAACAGGAAAGGGTTTTCCAACTGTCAATTGTCAATCAGAAGATAGAAGGACAGATGGTCGCCAAGGTCGATAATAATTGCCGTGTCGCAGTTCGGAAGAAATGTTGACAAATGGGAACGCCAAGGGTCAGGTTGACGGTTAAGGCCATAGCGAGTGCTTGGCATCTTCCTTCATTGGACATGTTGGTCGTAACCAAGGAAGCCATCATGGCGTCGGCGGCTTACTCTTGGCATAGACACTGACGTTACAGTGCCTAAATTGCTCTGAGCTGTGAGTAAGTTCTGACGGATCTGGTTTGACGGTTTTTGAAAGGAAGAGGAATCTATATTCCCATGTAAAGTATATATATAAGGTGGAAATTGCTACGACGTTAGATCTACATGTACATAGAGGAAAGAGCAACAACGAATTGAATATCAGTGGTGGTACTCTCCCCGTGTCTCCGCTTTAAATAGACAATCCACCTTCCCTTGTGGCACAAAAGTTCTAGACCTTTTGTAAATTCTTCTCCTTCCTCTTATTATTTAGGACTTTAATAATAATATCCCTCACCGTGAGGAGAAGGCAGTATGAAGAATCATATCATCATCAATCCTAGTCGATATAACTTCATATAAGGTACCTACTAAATACCTAAGTATGTCCATATGAGATATAAGCCAGACGTTTATGTGATACCGAATGGAGAACTCTCACAATCAAATTGTAGCGATCAGAGCGATCAAGTGTTGCACTCGTCGATTTTCCTAACCAACTAGCATGGCCCGAGTTGGCGATCTTTGTGGGGTGCATAAACCCATGCTGATTCCCCCGACCAACCGACCGACCGACCGACGACCGAATCACTTGTCCGAGATCCCCTAGCTAAACATTCTAGATTAACGGTTTCCCAATTCAGAAATCGACACAACTCCTAACTCGCATGACTCCCATTACATCGCCTTAAATGATCTCGTGATATATGATACACCATATGTATCACTATTTTTTGGTACGCAGCATCGGTGTGCAAGGTGGTGGGCCTCCATACCGTATTTCAATGTCTTGTGCCTTAAATCCGCATCGGTCACAGATTCCCATGCCTCGCATCCCGGCGTCAAGATAACACGGGATATCGAGGCTATCCGCTAGCTTTGTCGCCCATTCCATGAGCGATGATGCGTATCCCCTTCCTCGGCTAGACGATTTCGTCATGATGAGTTCGATAACTGTCCAAAATCATGCTTTAGCAAACCGTCGATGGGTCTATTGACTTGAAGGGTAACTTACAGACATGGCCTTCTTTTCCCACGACGAGATAATGGGCTCGCGCCAATGGCTCAAAGAATTCCGCGAGCTTTTCTTCACTCATGCCAGGAATATCCTCGCATCGTGTCCATCGCGTCTTCCATGCCTTTCCCGCGATGCTCTGACCCGGATGGACCACGTGGGCGATCGCAAGCGCAACTGGCCTACCTATTCTTCGTTAGAAACTTACTTCTCAATCATTATATATGATGTTCAACAGACTATTAAGATTCCTAACGACGGCAACCTTGGACTCGGGCCTGTAGTAAGACTTCTGGCCTAGGAAGTTCTCGAAGCTCCGCTGGAGCCACTTGCGTCCGCCGTCCGTGTGTGGAAACACGACTTCCCCAGGTCCGCTGAAGGCTTCCCAGAATATCTCCACTAGGTCGGGGATGTCATCGGGGGTTGCTAAGCTTACTTTGCCAGCCATGTTGTGTTGTGTGCGCAGTTTGCAGGTCGCAAGCTGTATGTAATAGGAGTCTGGAGAAACTATCCGTTGCGGAACGAGCGAGGTCTCGGCTTCTTTATCCCCATATGAACTATCCCTTTAAAGTTTAGGAATGTCAGACTTGCCGAGCCGGTGTCAATTGTCAACTCTAACTTTGCCCGTAGTAACGTTCGCGGCCCTGTCCGATATGGGCGTTTAACCTATTTCCCCGCCTTGAGTTTGGATGACAGGTCGTCATTGTGATTCATGGATTGACTACCATCACGCTTAAATACGAGCCTAATTCGTCAGCACGAGTTAAAGCTGTCGTTCACATGATCGAGATTGATCCTGTTCTAACCAGGCCGGACCAATAGGGGATTGTCGTACACGGAGATTGATGAACTTTCTCGGTGAATATAGACAGGTCTCATGTCTATTTCGACGTGCGATATTTCCATCTCTAACATAGTATTTGACATGTCATTGGCTTCATGAAGTCATGATTCTTGGTTAATCCTAGAAAATTCTCCTGAGACAGGCACCGCTATTACGGATATCTTTCCAAGAGACGGGGATACCAAATTTTTGTCTCGTTACAAGCCACGAACTATATTTATTTCTTCTTATTAGTAGATAAGTTTTCTATTTTTAGTATTCTCTCAGTCTAGTAAGAATCATATCTTCAATGTCAACCTCGATAATCTCGTGATTTGACTTCCAAAATGCATTCACAATCAAAAATAAAATAAAAATGGCTCTGAACTACCAAGACTGGCATGTATTTGGATAAAATGATTGAAATTCGGTAGCCTATCTAGAAATGTATCAATGCTAGAAAATATGAGAGAAATCACTGTTACATCCCAAAGTGTCCCCTTTAATCTTCCATCTGTAAACTACCTATCCTGATCTCTGTTATGTCAGCCTCCACCACCTATGAGTTCGTTAGGACCAGCCACTTTATATACGTGGCAATCCCCAATCATAGGTTTCTTGGTAGTCTATGTTCCGAAAAGAAACCTAGCTAATTTTGTCTCATATGATTCGATCTTCGACTTCACCGGATTCACTTGGAGCAGGAGAGATGGATCTGTTAACAAAAATGTACTAAGATTAGGTACCTAAAGTTAGCTCTTCAGGTTGTACGATGAGACCGTGCTTTAATGTAATAATTGGCTTACTTAGGACATTTTATTGAATACCTACCGTAGGTAATCAACGAGTGAGGTTCCTAAGAGTATGGTGGAATAGGAAGCTTGGTTTTCATGTGTATTATGAGATTTAAGTTTAAGTCTCATTTGTTGGCGAGCATAGATCTAAGTTAAAGATACCTACCTACCTATGCACTTGAGGAATCCTGTTATTCTTAGGCGCTGGAATATCGAGGTATTTATGTGTAAAAATAGATTGCGCGCTTTCTAATCAACATAGAGCCGCATCTTGAAGAATAAGGGAGACGGTAAGTGTAAAGAAACTGCTGCGTTAGCGTAATTCGAAAGCAACGCATCAGAAAGTGGCGGCCAGTACCTATTGAAGTCACATTTAAGACTTGATCATATACCAGCCTCAAGACTGGCCATTGCCATCGATGGTCTGACACATACATTGGCAAGAGTAAAAGTGCAATTTTCTTATCAAGATTAGACCTCTCGTCTCGTCTCTAATTGGGTATCAGAATATAGTGGGAGATGGTGGGAGATTATTCCAAGGATCAAAGCTGCAGCCACGTTGGAGAATGTTGACGAGCCTGCCTTGATATTGAATCGATTCATCCTTAGGCAAGAAGTAAGCCCAAAACTATCAACCCGAACACACCGCCTATCTCACCATACCAACGCACCCCCCTCAATGATGCCGCGGCGCTAGATGGAGATGACGTTGCACTCGAAACAGGACTGGAATCCGCACCCGCAGTCGTACTCGGCGCAACATAAGACACCGCTACCGTGACCTCCGCCACACCGACCCCACTCGCCGTATTAGCCCAGAAACACACCGGCGACCCGGACGCGCCATACGTCGGGAACCCCCAGCCCCACAAATCATTCGTGACCGTGGCCGAGGGGTCCGCAGTCGCACTTGCGCTCACGCTAGCGTACGTGACCGGATATAGCTCCGCGCTCGATGCGTTAGTCGCGGCTAGACTAGCCAGCGGGCTTGCCAGCGTGCCGGGCGCGCACGACGTTCTAGCGCTGGAGCCGGGGATGGGATTCAGCGCTTGCGATTGCACGCCCGAGACGGGGCAGCAGACGAGGTCTGATAGGCTGACTGGGGTGCTGGTGTTGGTGTCGGGGATGGAGTACGGGAAAATCCAGTTGGAGGAGTTGAACGAGGAGTATATGTCCATGGAGGTGTCGACGATGATGCCGTCGCAGCATATGCTTATGTAGTCCTCTGGCTTGGCGGTGGTGTTCTCGGTGGAGCCCGGGCACCCCGGTGTAAAGAGCGATTTGCGCCGGGATTGGGGTACGAGACACCATTCTGGGATTGGGCCGGTGGGGATGGATGTTGTGATTGACGAGGATGATGACATTATTATTGCTAGCTACCTATTGGAAGTGATATGATCTTTAAAAGATAGTTTTGTCATAATTCTTGCATGTTAAAGCCGATGAAAGAAAGGTGAAGTTTGAGAATGAGATGAGGTCGTATTAGGCAGCCCATATCAAGCCCCTAGTTAGTCTAGCCCCTATTATAAGCGCCAAGAGATCCCTATGTGCTCTAACGAGATTTTGTAACTAGGGTATGTCTATCCTGACATACTACTGACCGCTCGAGAAGTGAGGATCGAAAGCATGGAAATAGAAAAAATATACCTAGTTATAATATTTTGCTCTCGGTATGCTTTAAGTTTCAAGCATTGGCGGTGAGGGCATTACTATTAGTTTTAATTTTTTTACGGATACTAGAGCCGCTTAGGAGCATTGTAAATACATGTGGTTGCGCATACCTCCTGGTCGTGTTGTTCTGCAGCTTTTGGCCGAACTCTATCAACCCTACAGCAGCAAATATCAATATCAGTTCCGTAATGGTCGGTACCACGATTATTCTATCATAGAAATCAGTTAGATTCAGTTAGCTCTGCGTGAGACGTGGTTGGTTGTACATTGAAGCCAGTCAAGGGGCTCCCCTTAAACATTCTGGCCACAGAACATTCCAAAATTCACACATAATCATGTTCAAAACAAGCATGAGGACAAACATGTCGAATTTCAAGAACAAAGATACCATTCTTATCATTTCTTCTTTCTCTTCTAATACAAGATCTTATACACAGTCCAGCCCAGAAGTTTAACTATCGGCATGGTTGATTGATCCTAAAGCTCCCCTCGCAAATCAGCCCATCCACCAACATGCTCGATTACTGCAGAAAAATTCCAGATCTTTAATCTGTCGTCGTTCCGTCATTAATGACCCGGCCCTCGTATATCTTCATCGATTGGTATTTCCGCTCCGGCCGACCCGTCGTGTCTCTTTCCCGTGTTAAACAGCAGCCGGAACAAAAAGCGTCGTAGAGTAGCGTTGACAACCCGATATAGAAAAAGTCGAATAAAAAGAATAATAAAATCAAAAGGGACTAAAATTTCATTATTTCACCGAGGGCCGCCTTTCTTGCTAACTCCAGTTCCCAGATGCTGATCGATCAACAGAAAAATGTTCGTCGCGTTCTTTAATCGGCCAAGTTGCCTTTCCCATATACACAAGTTTTTTGTTCGCGTTCATCATCCTATTTTTGTCGTTTTCCAAATGCATGACCCAGCCTATTCATATCCCCGGCTCCCCTAATCCGCTAATTGCGAGAGCACCCTGATACTTAATATCATGACGAGCAGGCCGATCGTGACGATGATGAGGAGTGTGAAACTGAACCAGCCCATGACCATGGCGCTCGTGCCGATCCCCGACAGCACGCTGCCGTTACCGAAGTCCTGCGCTATGATGGACGCGGCCACGGAGGCGGTGTGCTGCCACAGCACCGACACGAGCACGAAGATGGACGCGATGAAGATGATGGCCAGCGCGATCTGCGAGACCGGCCTGCTGGGGAACGGCTTGATCTCGCGGTCGGAGCCCTCGCTGTCCTCCTCCTCGTGCCAGCCGGGGAACGTAGCCAGCAGCAGGAAACACACGAAGGCGAAGATAATGGCGATGATGATCAGATAGGGGAACACGATCATGTCCTTGAACTGGCTCGCCAGCCAGATGAGGTTCAGCGGGTCCTGGTCGACCGACACCTCGTTGGCCAGCGCGGTCGCGTTGTTGCTGCATAGCCAAGACCCGCCGTCCGGGTTGATGCAGATGCCGAAGTAACCCACGCGGGCCTGCAGATGCGCGGACCCGACGATGTTGCTGATGGCTTGGTTAACATTGTAGTCGACTTGCGACGTGTCGGGCACGGCTGTGTATTTCTCGTAGTAGATGGAGAGGAGGAAGATGTCGGGGATTAAGGGGGAAGATGATGAGCAGCCTGCTAGTAAGAGTGCTGTTGATCGGGGAATGTTAGTGAATACTTCTAGTTAGGGGATTGGGGGATAAAGGGAAGAGGAATGTGACGACGTACATAATAATATTATAGAGACTGCTATTAAAATCATCAAAACATGGTGGTATCCTAGGAACGGTATGAACCCTACGACATGTTGTTAGCTTATGGATAGGAGACATTGCTTCTGCGATCTGAGTACTCACGATACCAACCGACTCGGAATTCTCCAGGCATGGTGTCTTATTGTTTTCCCAAATTCCCGAGGTGTATGTCCTCTGTCCACACCCGTCCTCCCGTGGAGCGACGGTGTGATTGGATGATCTCACGCCGCAGCAGTGCTGGAATGCGATGAGGTCTCGGCGGCGTATATGGGATAGTCGAGATTGAATGCGGATGCAAGGTTGATCTCGATAATCCCACGGACGTCTTGTTGGAATGTGATCGTAATTCGCTCACTCGTCGTCAACGTATATAAAAGACGGGTCTCGTCGATGATGGATATCGCTGTCCTTTCTTTGCTTGTCAGATCAACTTCTACGAACAGGCACGCTGAGGGTATCGTGCAGGTGCTGGTGCTGGTGGTTGATAGGGGAGATAAGGTTGCTTGAGGTGATGTGAGGAATGATATGGTATGGTATGGTAATGGTATGATGACAGGTATTGCAACTTAGAAGTTCAATGAGTTCCTTCTGGACAACAGCCCTTTGCCCTTTCGGAAAATCTAGAAGGAGGAAAAGAATAGAGTGGTTTCGTTGTCATGTGTCTCTAAGTCTTCCTTTGCCTTTTTTTGCCCTTCGGGTACAAGAGTTATTCTGAGAATAAAAAGAGGTTGGTAGATCGGATCGAATGGACGATTCGAAAATGCAGTACATGAATGGTAAAGATTTTACAATTGGCCCTGCCACCAGGATTTCATCGATGAGATATTGGACCTTAGTCTGTTCGTAAGTAAATAAAACATGTGGCTGGGTCCGTTGCTGCAGCGATGCCGCTAGTTCTACTAGCCTAAGCCCTGATCTAAAAGTGGGGTCCTCAGCTAGCCGCCAAGAATTCACCAAGCTAAATGGCTACTTCATTTTTGGGTGGTGGTTGGTGAGTAGCAGAGGTACCTGAATGGCTATGGGACCTTGCATCAGTGGATCTTCTTAGCCAATCAAGATTATACTATGCAGTGCTATGCAACATAAATGACGTGGATTGTCCACATCAGCGTGCTAATGCTCGTTGCCGAAGCTCCGTCCAAACAATTGGTTTTGTATGTACCTTGAATTAATCTGAATTAATCTTTTGTCTCCACGTCAAAAACGCACCCCACCTATTTTTACCTTTACCACTTCCATCTCGTCGCATTTCAGCGCCTTCGATGTTGTCTTTTTATTTGTTGCTGGCCTACATAAAGATCTCCCTCCGCGCATCGACGACGCATATAACACGAACAGGTATTTTGTGCTGATGCGCTATTATATCTTATAAAATGGAACATATTTGGTCGATATCCACGAAGCAATTGGTATTCTCACTCAACCATATCCAATGGAGTTCTTCACTTATGAATAATCCGGCACTGTGCATCAACACCCAAACTATGAACACGTTAATACCCCTATTAATGTCATGATCCCCACTTGGCATAACTCCGTCGAGGTCTTTCCGGTTTTTACGCCTCGTATCCCTCGGCACAATTTACTAGAACCGAATGATCGCCGTCATCACTAAAACAACAACTCTCATCATTGTTTGGAGTATCTTGCATCATAGCCACAGTTCTCATCTAACTTGCTATCGGACGATATCTGTTGGAGCGCATATCTTGTGCGTTTGCGTTTATTATCTGAACATCAGATCTCGTCTATGAAACGGCACATTTATGATTTATGTAGTTGACATGACCTTGACAGCCCGAGAACCCGATCGAGCTCATTGCTTCCAAGAAAAGATGATGCGATTAACCTAGGCCCAAACATCGAACCATCTGATAGCCTGGAAGAATGCTTCTTCTTTCCCGAACTTCTGCTTCGGGTCTGAAATGTTCGCTCTCACTCCAAACCCGTGCTGAGTACCGCCGTATAACGCGAGAGAGTAAGGGTATCCGGTGTCAAGAAGCAGTGCCTCAATTGCCGACCTCCTCTCAGCGGGCGTCATATCATCACCGTCTAAACCGTCGAGTTAGCCCGCCAAATAAATCTCGAAGTTGGGAAATGTCACTAACCTGCAGCGGCGATACTGGCCGGACCTGTGATGGCGGAGATCTCCCCGTCCTCCAACAAACTTGGGTGGGCAGCGAATCCCGCAGAGACTCCCTTTCCTTCAGCCAGCACGCGGAACGTGTAACGACCACCAAAGCAGTAGCCTGTGGCAACGACTTTCTGCACACCAAGTTCAGTGCGCAGGAAGTCAATGGCCGTCGCGATGATGGGGTCGGTGGCCTCGGGACTATGGTCAGCCAGAAACTTTGTCACGTTAAAATCCGGCTGCCCATTGATATCCCCCGGAGCCGGTGTTCCATTGAACATATCCGGCGCCACCGTAATATACCCAGCTCGTCCGAAGCTATCCGCAAGCCTTGAATCATGTTAGGTAAGAATCTACGGACAGAATGGTCATACGAACAACTTGTTCTCGGCCAATTGGATCCCGAACACGTCTGTCAGATACAGTACGCCCACATCCGACGTGTTGCCCGTGACATACATATTGACTACATTAAGGTCAACATATTGTTCTCAATTATCGCACATACCAACGTACATACTGTCATTGTAAAGCTGTTCCTTCCCAACAGGCTCACCGCTGTGAGCGATGATAGGTGTTCCCGTAGCAGGGCAATCTTCCTGAGCCAATGTCGCGCCAGTCAAAGAGCCGATGCTCCAAAGCGCAAGTAGGGACGTAACTTTCAACATCTTGAGCGGTTTCTGCGAAGGACTAAGATTGAGATGAAGAGGAAATTCCAGAATCTGGCATATTTCCCTGGGGGTGTCGTAGAGAAACTGGGTCATTTGGAGATCCGATCTCGTAATCTAGCCGCCAAGCGATAAAGTTCAACAACTCCCCTTTTAAGCAAGATTTAGGCAGGCCAAGGGCGGCAGATGTGTGGGGAACCTCTCTCGGATGCTCTATTCGGAAGTCGAGATGATTGTCGGCTAATTGTCAATTCGCGGCCATTTTGCGTATATCTACTCCATTGGCTAGGTATGTCGACATTCTTCTGTTGGGGGTCTGTTCCTTGAGTTTCGTCTACACGGCCGCCCAGAGAATTGGCATCGAATCTCGTAGATACGAACTTACATAACCTAGCTTGTGACTGCGTGGTTTTAATTATAGGAATGAGTTCGGACGTGGGTTTGAATTAATTTGCATCACATTCGATGTAGCGAGGACGCGATCAAACCAGATTGACGAGACGCGCACATCTTCGCCACCAACTTAACCATTCAAAGCATATCGTGTCGATATGGCATCGTCGGAAGCTCAGCGGTTCGTCATTACCCAGAAAATGATATAAGCCATGATACCGACCACGAAATGCCCTGCTAGGAATTGAGCCCATGTCAATATGCCTACGAGATAATCCATCCAGGTCGGGTCCCGAGCGTGGAACATGAGTTTCCGGTAGTAGTCGAAGCCCATCAGGTAGTAAACGTAAATCTGGAAGAACGTGCGCGTGGACAGAGGTATTGCTCTCTATCATCGGTGTATCATGTCAGCAACCAATTCATCTTAACTCTCGAGCTCGGCCTACGATGATATGATTATAGCGCGAGCTTTCTCGGGGCTTGGGCTTCCCCCCTGATGATCACGGTCTTACCACGCACCTCGAGGATGGTATACACATCATTGGCTATGATATCCGCCTCCCAGCCTTGCAAGTCGCAGTTTTTCTTAAAGGCCGCCTTCAGCTCTGGGACATCGGCTCGGTATAGCTCTATCCCGCGCCAGAGGAACGTATCGGACGCATCGGGATCGAGTCCCCGGTAGAAGAGATACGTCCGGATCCAGTCTCGGACGGCAGACGGCGACGCCTGTTTCCCCGGGCAGCTCTTGATTATCTCAGTGCGGGCTATCGGATATTGCACATCATTTTCCATCTTAGTAGGCTGAGAAGTAATTGTAGAGCATTGATGTTTAGAATTAGTTAGGTAAGGTGCCTTAAGTGTCATAACTTAATAATGCAAAATGGAAAGAGTGTTGATAGCAAGGTCCTCTAAGCGCTATCAGTTCAACTACGGAAGATTTCATAAAATATTGTAACTGAAAAAAGTACAATTGATAAGATCCAGTTACAAGGCTTTGTTAGAATCGTAACGTACCTACCTAAACCATGTGCGGTCCTAGTTCTACCCCTTTTATTGCTGAATCCGGGGGCTTCACAAAGCGCTCTAAGAAAATGGTATTAACCTACCTATTGTCCCATAATTATTGTCAACTCGACAGTGGATCGATAGTTTCTAGAAGCAAGTTATAACACCAAAAACCTTTGCGATTGTCACTTTGGGTTATGAAATGACGGAGGGCCATAAATCTCTTCCAGTGGGATTATAACGTATGGCCTACATATAACTTCAGTATTTAATAATATCGTTTTAAATATCTAAGTTATAAGAGTCAACGAGTTCCCGTGGAAATGCAAAGGGTACGTATTAGTCGGACAATTAGGAGAAAAGGAGGGCCGATGTACCACGAAATTTTAATAAATTCTATCGGGATATAAATGCGGGAGGTTGCACAAGTTTGGTTTCTTCCATGAATTGGAATTTTCCCAATCGTAAGAAGTAAAGTAGCTCGTCAGGGGTATAAGTTGATCTCATACGATCATCCCGAGAGGCTGCATACCATTTTCGACCGTGGAGTATGCACATGATGTATTTGAAAAGAGACAACTTGCTGGGTTATACTAATAGTCTTTTTTTAATTCTTTTTTTTTTGCAAATGTTTACATAATAATTAAACTTCCCACCTTTTCAAAGCAGTATTATTAATATGCCCAAGTTCTTGATGGATAAATAGGTACCTACATAGAGTTGTGTTATGATAGCAGGGTTATTGGAGGGCTTCACTTCGGCCAAACATCGCGATGCAAACTTCCCAAATCGAATGTTCTGAAGTTTATTTCAATGTCGGATATATAGGAAACTTTCTATTATTAGAATGCTATTTCTGGGGTTATATCTAGTTGGGAGGGAATAACACGTCGTTGGAGCCTCAAGTATGTACAATTTTGGAAGCTCACCCAGATCTGGATCAGGGGCAGCGCTCCTTCGCATCCTCACAATTTATCGATGTAGAACACACAACCCTTGAGCATTCATAGTATTAATGGGAAGTAAAGATAAAAGTCCTGTAGGAAAATCTGGTTTTAATATACGAAAATCTAGGTACCTACCTGTTTTGGTTGGGAACACTACATGGCCGGCTCAGCTGCTATTGGCGACTCGGGATCTGATTAAATGAGGATTTTAATTCAAAAACGCCCCAGAGGATGAGTGTTTCAACATCCGTCTTCCAGATCGAGTGTGCCCGTAGAAGTCATGTGAAGCTGTGCAGGTCGAAATGGAGCCCAAGACCTATATATCTAGTGGTCCAATGCGATTGACACCCGCGGAGCTTTTCAATCCATAGCTACTATCTTCGCTACTTTGCTCATAATGAGAGCGTCCATTCCTTATTTATTCGCCGCACTGGCTGCGAGCGTGAATGCGAAAGATGAAGGGACGTACGCAGTCCTACGGTTCAACAATGAAGCCGGTCAATTCTCTACCCAGGGGCAAATGGACCCCATTGTCAGTCCTGGAGTTAAGTCGGCGCACATGCATGGCATAATGGGAGGGAGCAACTTTAACCTCACCGTTACCGGGGACCAGCTCTTAAATTCTAATTGTACCAACGCCAAGATCCTCAATGACAAGAGCAACTACTGGGTCCCTACTCTTTGGTTTCAATCTCCCGTCAACAGCACATTCAAGAAAGTTCCGCTATATTATATGAATGCATACTATAAGTAGGGTCCATACTAGGCTCATCGTAATCATTTAGTTCTAACAGTAAATTAGGTTCGATGCCACTAACGATGAGATCAAGGCTTTCCCACCCGGTCTCAAGATCGTTAGCGGCAATGCCACAACGAGAACTCCGCCGGCAACGGGCGCCTTCCAGCTCGACCCAACAAAAGGAGAGATGCAGCCAGTCCAATGGACCTGCCCCACCCAAAACAATAACGTTGCCCGATACCCGGCTAATTCTGATGGAACTAAAGCGGGACTACCGGACCCCGGGAATCTCGGTAGTGGGGCCGGGTTTCCGGTAGTGAACTGCGATGGATATGCTTCGCCTTTGAGACAGGACATCAATCTGCCGTCTTGTTATAACCCTAAAGCCGGGCTAGATGATTACGAGAATAACATGGCGTGGCCGACTCCTATAAATGGTGGTAAAGCAGACTGTCCTAAAGGCTGGACACATGTTCCTCATTTATTCATCGAGGTCTACTACGATACGCTTCAGTTCCAAAATGACTGGGAAGTGGATGGCAATACCCAGCCGTTTGTGTTATCAAATGGCGACCGGACCGGATATAGCTCGCATGCGGATTTCATTTCAGGATGGGATGAAAATACTCTTCAGACGATTATCGATGGATGCAATGCTGGATTCAACGGAATGGACAAGTGCCCAGATATACCAGGGGGTCTCAACACGGAGACATGCCAGATTCCTTCCGCATATCCCGGCCCAACTGACGAGTGGGTGAAACAGCTTCCGGGCGACAATCCTTTGTCTGGTTGGGGCGTGTAGTCACACGAGCGCACCCCCTATTCGCCTATTCGATTCAATACTGTAAATATTTAGCACCACTGGGCCCTTGCGTGTCAAGTATTTCATTCTTGTATATGATTACTTCTGGACTAGATAACAATAGAGACCGATTTTCTGTTTTGAGTTTGGCTATATTGAGCACATAACGTTGCAACTAGCCCTAGTAGTAGAAGACTACCTACTCGTTTTGGTCCAATAACGTCATAATATCCCTGAAGATGTTGAAGTGACAGCTAACCTTAGCGTTAGTAACTTGACGCTTAATTGACTTCAAGACTTTTCACCGTCTTTTCGGTTCTTTGTGTCAATTTCTTTCAATTAGGTACAATAGATGGCTTTATTTATATCTATTTGTCTCTATAGAGGGCTAAAATCTAGTTTATATGCACAAATTAAGAAACAAGAGCTTTGTCATTCTTGAAAGACATTTGATATTGCACCTTATGCATCATGATATATAAGTTAATGTGCGATGCTACTTGGGAAAGATGTTGGGTAGGCTCGCAAACATCTGTCCGACGCACTTAGTAATATTGCTAGAACTAGATATTTTGACGTTATCCAAAATGGCTACTACCCCTGAACTAAGTCCTCTCGGAAAGCGAAAGGCCGACGAAATTACTGCAGATGAAATTGAGGAAGGAGAGGCAACTGATATTGTAGGAGAACCAGAATCCAAAAAGGTCAAGGTAGACCATATGGATGTTGTCGATGGACGCTGGAATATTGGCATGGAAATGCCCCAGGGTAAACCGCGGCCTAAGTTCATAGGAGAATCGGAAGAAGACCGCGCATCAGGAGACGGTACAGTGGAAGACCCTAAGATTCTCTGGCTCGGAAAAATACCTCTTGATGCAGAAGTGAAAAGAGCCAACGAGGATATCGCCCGACGAGCTGCCCTCGACCTAGAGACAATAACTCATATTTATATTAGATGTGGAGCACAGTCCAGTAAGTTTGTCGACAGAGATGGCAAGAGAATTCTCATCTGGAATCCTGACAGCATAAACTTTCACCATCGGACAACGGCTGCGGATCCCCATATGTCTCTCGCCTTCGGCACTGATGCGGATAATCTAGTCCTATATGGTTACATTAACGTCACAGTCGATGAAAATGGCAAGCCGACCGACTTCGCAGCATCGCGCAATGCCGATTACGTTGTCGATGGGGACGATAGGATCTTTGAGCTTTTTCCATTTGAAGCGCAACAGCATGACTGCAGTCCTTACTGCCCGACGCATGGAAGCAACGAAGTGTTGGTCGATTCCTGTGAATATGCACAACCCAGACGCTGCCCTCTCCATAATACGGAGAATCTTCTCGACCATTTTTGCCGTCGAACACGTTGGAGGTCAGAAATATTCGGTGATCATCATTGCCCCTGCTTTCACGATAAAGCTGGACTCCTTGATCACTATTGTCCTTGCCCCCATGATAAAAGGCGACTAACCTTAATGAACACGTCGCATCATTGTCCGCATAGGATCCCAAAGAATGCCAAACTCACTCATTATTGCCCATTTTATCCATTCCGAAGTACATAGGACCTGCTGGCAGGAGCATATAATGAGTTTGGTTTGTAAGTTTGTGTTGTAATTGTGTTTGGCATATTCAGTTTATTGTTTAAAGTTGGGAAATAAATATTGAGAAAATAGAAAGTGTTAAATCGACTCATTTCCAACTCCTTTTCCTAACATTCATCGAGGATAATAAATAATACAGTTAATCAAACATAAGATGGCTTCTTACCAGTGAATAAAATTATAATCCCTCAACGCATGTGCAATTCCCCCGCGCTCCTCCCCCCCCCCCCCCCCTTTTTTTTCTTTGACGGGATAGGAGAACTTATATTGTCTAACTTCTAGCGTGTTTCACTCACAAGAGAAAAGCACATAGGTAGTTATCCAAAAAGATAGCCGAAGTAATACGAATAAGCTTGTTGAGGATTGTCGAGTTTTAGATTGATTGGAAAATTGCGAGTCGAAAAAAGTGAAGATAAGAGAGGTAGGTTAGGGGTGGAAATGCTTCGAGAACTAGACACTATTTGTACGTAGATAGTACCTTGTTAATACTGGCACTGAAGCTGGGCAATTGTATTAATTAAGCCGTAGTTCGATCACTGAACACCGAACCATCTAATATGACTCTCTACCTACCTTATGGGTATCGCTCGCTTTTATTTATTTTTAAATCAATCATCCCTTTCCCCAGGCTCTCTGTTGCGGACAGACCATACCTGCTTCACTACAATGCCATTGGGTGCCACCGGCAATGATTGCGAGTGCACGCTATCCCTATTTCCTGTACTGATAACTGTCCGTATTCCCGTCTCCAAACCTAACCGGAGATCGGGCATTGTTTCTGAAAAGTCACTTTCGGCACCCTGTTCTAGCCCCGAGGATTTGGTGCTGCGTATCGATCTTCCGTCGTCTTCAGTCTTCCGTGATCGCTCGAGATCCATTCGGTTAAGCTCCGTCTCACTGCCATCCCCGACCTCGGTCCTCAATAAACTTTTATCTCGATTCGAAGTGTGGCGTGAGAAAGGATTGGTGCCACCGTATGTGTACTTCTGTGGAGTGATTGATGTTTTCTTCGCCGTTCGAAAGCGACGGGAAAACCGTCGGATTAGTGGTCCTAGGGCGATAAGGGATGAACAGATGAGACCTGAGGCCGTCTCCGCCTCTCCCCAGGCGGCAACTGAGACGAGGTCATATGAAAAGTCTGCGGTTAGTTTTGCGAAGAAGACCATGCGACATATAGATACGACGCAGGTGCTTTTAATTGTTAGAGATGTGCATGCATATCCAATAGAGAGATCAAGATACTCACAAGAAACCTAGGCCGAATACTGCAATCACAGCCCATTTCCTCTCCCTTTTCAAGTTTAATCTCCACACGACAGGAATCGGAAGCAGGAGAATGATGATATCGGTTACGATATTGCCAATCGCGTTCATCCACCCCAGGAGGTTACTGTCCAAACATGTGCCTCCTCCTCCGCTGTGGTCCCAGTAACTGTAAATGGGGGTGCAAGAGAATATAAGGACAAACTCTTGCGCGATGACCCAACCACCAACAAGAGCCATCGCGAAAAGGAAGAATAAGCGGTAGTGAGGGACCTCCTGGATCAACCGATAGTACTGAAAAAACAAGCTGAATTTAACAAGCATTAAAGTCGTGGCGTAGGTAACGGTTAAGACATAAAACATCTATGACAGAGGAATTAGTACGTTGAGGCTCAACCGCGTTGAGGGCATTCATATTCTTACTTTCCAGAAGCCAATTAGTTCCTCTGCATCTCTTATGTCCCATATATGAGCCCCAAGTCCATATCTCGTGTGTAAACATTGCACCACGCCATTCGAGATCATACCCATCTATGGAAGATGGTTAGGAATAAGTTGGTCCAAGACACCGCATGTGTTATGAGGTAGCTTACCGTGCCAGCCATTGCGAAATAATCATCGAGCCAAAACTGCCTTAAAACGAAACATCTGGTGTATAGCCGAAAACATACGGCCACGGTGGCGAAGGTCATACACAACACCACGGCCGTTATCGTTTCACCGGTGCGGTTGTCATGGGGAAGACTGTTGAACGTGGCGGCGTCTATGCCCCAAAAGTTGCTCATATTGGCTACTTATCCCCCGGCCCCGTTAGAACCGAGCCAAAGGTTCGAAATATTCAGTCGAATTGGTTTCCATAACAAAAGGTCGACCTTTAAAACATCGTACAATCTATTATTCGTCGACGCAGTCTACGCGAAAGAGAGGTGAGGGAAAGAAAATAGCAAGAGTCATTCATCCGTGCGCCGCCTGGGTTTTCTTTATTCTATGTGGAGTCTCGCTGTTCAAGTTCGACTTGCCTAGTAATAATGGTAGACGAATTATCGCCTCTTTACAGTCTAGCTCTGAGATAACCCGTGAAGCTAGTGCGATTAGAGGAGAATGCGGAAATATAAGAAACGGCATACATAACAGAATCTACGACCCGAACTTCCAATATGGAATCCCATGCGACCGGAGCCGATGCCCTGGGTACCGTTATGGGGGCAACTCCATGGTCACGACAAACGGTTAAAGACAGAATTTGGCGGGGGAAGGTAACTTGGCGGTCCAGCGCTGCAGGTTCAAGGTACAGTCACAAACCAAGCTATGCCGCTTACAGGTCTCCGCCGACCGATCTTTGGTCACTTTGATTGAGGCTATCCGCATCCAGGTTTAGCTTCATCCGTAGCAGTTTCGAACCTTGGGGTTGGTTTCTAGTCTGCTTACGCGAACCCGCCATTAGACACGCTCTTTACGACCTTGCAGTATTGATGCCAGGTCAGAGTGATTACAACGGCGACCCTATTCTTATTCGCGTCTTCACTATAACCATTGGGTATACGGAGAGACACAGCGTACTATGTAATAGTAAGTAAGCAAGATGCTTACGCACGCAGTTGCATATTCCAACCCATAGCGGATTATGTTTACTAGATTAGATTTTTTTCCCCAGGTGCCCGTAACACCGGGAGTTACGTCGTGTAGGTAATATGCTTTGACATATCACGAAACATTTATCGTCACCCGCAGAAGTGCAATTCAAAGATTGCTTATTGGCCCTTGAAAAAGTACCTGGTTGTCAGGGGTTGGAAATTCTTCTACATAGAATGGGGAAGCGGAGAATGCAGTAGTTAAGGGGCAAAGGGGACATTGCGGGAACAGTTTCCATGACTTTAACAATCTCTTATACTGTACTTGCCCTTGAATTCTGATACAAGTATAATTTACCTGCTAAGCTTTTTATCCGACCGCTTTTGAGATGACTTTCCACGTCAGAATGGCGTCAAAATAAATGGAGCATGTGCTAATGCCACTGTATTAGACTGTGTGTTAATCTATCCCATCATTACCTAATTAGCCTCGACCGCTATTTAAAATACGTGTAAGTTACTTAGATAGGTACTCAAAGGGATAATTTAGACCACAGTGCAATATAGTAAGATTAGCACATGCCCGCACATGCTTCATTTATTTTGACGCCATTCTGCACGTGTAGATGAAGAATCGCTTGCATGATATTATCTTAATAGTAACTACTTGACAATCTTAGTGGCTAGGTCTTTATGTAGGTTCGAGATGTTTGAACCAAAGGCGATGGATAAACGGTTCTTGGGGCGGGTTTGTGCTTGGATCGCTGATAGTGGAGATGGGGGACTTCGTCAGCTCGTCTTAGCGAGGTTATCCATGTCTCTCCGCCTAAATCTGCAGAGATCTTCACAGGTTCAAAACGACGATAGACGAACTACTGCGTATTCATTTCCACCCCAGCCCTATGCATGGATTTCTAGAAATATGTACAAATTATATAACCCCGAATGGTCCTAAACTGACGATAATATTGACAGGGTCTAATATTCTTATCTCCTTCATTCAGCTCAGTTTTTCGGTAGACAGATAAGGTACCTGAACAGCTCGAGATCGAGCATCGTCTGATCATTTTGGTGTTATGGAGTCGTCCCCATTGCCTTCCAACTAAGGAGACCTTATCGGCCGTAACTGACTCGGGAGCGGAAAAGAAGTTTCACCCAAAAAAGAATTTCCAACTCTATTACATAGTAAAGAGGGGATTGATTCACGTCACGCGACATCTGAAGCCGGTAAAAAGACACAGCACGTTGTTACGGTCGCATCCAACTTGCCGGTACTTATTTGCCAGCCTATTTACCGCATTTTCCCTATTGGTGCTGACCCCGGATCAACATATTTACACACCCTTCTTTTCTTCCTTTTCCTTCTTTTTTCTTCAATAATAAGTTTATTCTATTATTATCATGACTCAAGAAGCCTATGAAACTTTATCGGATTCTTTATCCCGAGCATTAATAAAACAACGTTTTCTAGATTGTTCAGAGAGACGCTTTATATTGTTGACAGGGCTCTGTGTCGACTAACCGCCCTGAAGTTATGCTAAGTTTTGTCTAGTATATAAGAATGCGAACAAAAGTCCGCTCAAAATCGTCAGCCAAGCAAACGTACCTACGAATTTCCGCTGGTGAATTCGGCTCCTGAAGCACTCAAGGCTCGCTAATCTAGTATTGGCAATTTGATGGAACTCCAAGTCGCATCAACCACCGCCATGTCTTCTACTCCGCGATGATAGCTTACTACTCTTATACACCCCATCCCAAATTATCCAGCTATTCACATCATCTTCCACATTTCAACTATCTAAGGGACTGTCGAGATATGTCTATTACATATGCTTATTCCTCCCAATTGGCCCTCATAATATTACTCGAATCATATTCTCCATGCTATTCATCCCCATCTCTAGCAATACTACCCATCTAATCGGGCCATCATCAAATTCCGTCACCATTCAACTCTAGCTTCGTCACCCATGATTATTCCTAACCTCTCTCTAGTTCTCTTCATTCTTCTCTCCTTTCTTCCCCGTGTCTTGCATGTGCTATTTTCTTGTATGAATATAGTAACACCATCTCAGACGGTTGATGTTTGCCTAAGATCCATCTACCACACCATTTGTGTACATCTCCGGGGATCCGTTTCGTAGGTACACAATTCTTCGACCGGAACTTAAGACCATTGACAAGAGCAACACTATCTTCGAGACATTTGATTTCCATTCTACTGTTTTCTTCCGAGGACTTCCGTTCCACATATGCCTACCACGCATCACTTCCCTGGGGCTTCGTGGCTTATCCAACTTGCAGATTCGGCTTTCTATGGTAATTCCGCTTTAGGATCCCCCTTTTTATTACATAATTATCTAGTAGATGCATCATAATACCTTCAAAGTTCTCACATCGACCGAGAACAATGAATATAACTCGCTGATTAAATATCACGTAGTTTTGTGTTGGGAAGCCTCACGTGCTGCTACGAGATATTCGTAGGCGGGTTACTGTGTATCTACTTTTCGGTTAGTCATCTCAAGTCTTATCAAGTGAACCAACAGATGGAGTCCCAATGAGCATATGCCAATCTTCAAAACAACCCTCCGCGTATTAAACTAGAAAGTCTCAGTTAAGTGTCAAATTTCCCGACAAGTTACTAGTAAATCCATTGATTAACTAGTTAGGTACCTACCTACTTAGTTCTAGTGCAAGTTCGAGCCCCAGATTCACTTCAGACCAATTCCCTGGGCTCGCTTTCTAGCCCCCGTTGCTGGTCCTCTCCGCCTCTCAAAGACATTGGACGCAATCCGATAGGAGACAATTGTGAAAACTGATAGGCAAAGGAATTAGCGCAACTAGTAAGCTAAATGTGAATTTTATTTTACTAGGTAGTGATAGCTCGATGATACAGAGGTAAAGCGAAGTCTAGATAGAAGAGAAAAGGAAAATGAGGAAACAGCCCACTACATCAACACCGGAGAGCGTACCTCGTTCCGACTGTGATCGATCTCTTCGTAGACCTTATTCTTCGACTTGTTCCGCCCACGAAGTATATCCGTTATCCGCCATGGATCAAGGACCTTGGTGATAAGTGGCCGTGTATCCTTTGGCAATTCGGGTCCTTTCACTTCCGTCACGCCATCGCGGGAAAGATATATCGTAATGTCTGCAGGGAGGAAAGGGGCTGGGTGCCGTATGTTCCACAAGTACATATTGATAAGCATGAGACTCGCCTCAAAGACGTAAAACGGCCACTCAGTACTGATCACAGCCTTGACAGAGTGCTCTGCACCGCGGTAGATGGTACGTATCAAGATGAGCCCGACGCTTGCGTATAGCGTGGTCAGGTTCTTCTGAATGCCTCGGGCCCCCGCGATGCCGGCCTGCGCACACCGCCGGTGGAAGTAGCCAGATATGATTAGGAAGGATATGATGACGGCGATTTGGAGGATCAGCGCCGACCACATCAAAGTATTGCCGACCGTGGGGTTGCTCTTTGGGTTAGCTATAAGCGAGGCAGCGACGCCATTAATCCCTTCTATAACCATGGAAAGTACGGCGAATGTAGAGAGAACCCTCCCTGGTTCCATCGGCGAGAGATAGGGAACGTAGTAAAATATACGACCGAGAATATCGTAGTTGGCCAGTGATAGAAGGGGCCTGAGTTCCAGTTCAGTCATCAGCATGATTTGCCTACTTCTTAATCAAAGCTTGTGGGTAGGTTGCATACATACGGGCTAACATAGATGAGAGCAACGCTCACGATGTAAGAGCCTAATTCATCGTAATTCCCGAATGCGCCGTTAATTCGAAGTGCGAACCCAACAACGTAAAGAACACCGCTAGCGACGAATAGGCCTGTTACTTTGAAGCACTTGTAACGGCTAGCAGCAGGAGATGGGAGTCAGTTACAAGTACCTAGGTATCTATGCATCTAGATAGGCATAACCAGAAGAAACAAGACTAGAAACAACTTACTAGCATTGCCAGAAGTGTATTGAAGCCGAAACGAGAAATGTGACCATGAAAAAGATCGCAGCGCCCTTGTTCGGGACGTATATCCAAAAATTTATCCCTTCTATATCGAAAAAGGGGCGTCAGATGAGCCATTAGCTAGAGCACCAGGAATTATCTTAACCAGAATGCATAACATACCGTATTTATTAGGCATGATCATAGATAGGGCAATATGGCGTAAACATGTATATACGGCATGACAATGTGGTGCTTCAAGATTTGTAGGTAGGTAGGACGTCTCGTCTTAGCTTGGTGATAGTGGCGAATGTTAAACTCGAGTTGAAACTAATTTGAATCGTTTTAAATAGGATTAAGAGTAATATGGATAATGAATTACTGTGATCCTCCGATATCAACTATTTGTACTCTTTATTTGCACGTCGCCGGTCCTCAATTCAATGTGTCTGCCGAGTCCCTTTAACACCGCGTGTATTGCACCGCCACTGTAGGACCTCCGGAACCCTAGGCCTCCGATATAAAGATATCCTACCGGGATTTCGCAGTCGCTCCCGGGGGCCGAGGCCACCTTCGTGGTCTTATTTGAACTTGCATCCTGCAGTTACTAGCAAGATTGCACATTTATGGCAGTCAGTCAACTGAGTCCCAGAATATCAAGACTCAACCACGAAGTCTCCCACGAGTCATCGTTATGAGGTCTGGTCAAACGCACAAATGGAAAATGACAAAGTACCGCGTCGGATTATCTATCTAGGTATGTCTCATTCGAATTTTTTCATATACTCTTAACTATCGTAAGTTACCTATCGTAGCCGCTTTTAATCCTGATATTTTTCCAGAACACCCGATGCGCATACACTGATAAACACAACCAAGCCCGCGATGATCCAGAGCGACGTCACAAAGAACCTGCTCCTTGTCGTACTCCCGATTCCCAGCGCAAACAATACTCCCAGAATAGTACAGCTAGATATAACCATCAAGAAAAACCCGATAGGTAGAACATACAACCCATACAGCAGTAGCGGCGTATATGGTACAGCTGCGAGGAGAAGCGCTGCAATCCACCACTTATTTCTGTATATCTGCTTCCCAAGAGTGTTGTTTTTTATCCAGGTATAGAAACCGGTTCTCAAGCTATACTCCTTACGAGTTAAAGGTGCGTCGAACCTGACACTTCCGCCCCCTAAATGCTCCTTGATCTTTTTTCTCACTTCCGTGTCTCTAAGTGTGTGAATGTCTATGTCGGCCTCGGGAAGTTCCATATTCATATTGTCGGCTAATAGAGTAACTGCTTTCCATCCCCTGGGGGTTTCCGGGTGGCCGCGAAGAGGGAGTTTGAAATGGGCTCTGAGCCACATAGTAGAAATCCCAAAAGTCCAAATGGACAATAGGATGGATAAGATGAATAGCTGGGCAAAGGAGAATCCCCATTGGTATTCCTAGTAGACAACATCTCGTCAGTATGCTTCAATGGATAGAGGTTTAGATATGAACGATTCCATACATTCAATACTGGCTGGCAGCTACCGTTACTAGATATGTAACTAAGGTCATAGGTACGATTCGACGCAACGTACGTCAAATTCGTCTCATTCTGGAAAGGCTTTTGTCCACTCGAGGTGTCAATCCAACCATTCCCAAAGAGATCCCCTGGTGGAATATAGTATGCTGAGATGTTGAGCGTCGGGGCTGGGAGCTTTTTGGTGCCTTGCCAAATGGATTTAGTATTATTAGTCCCGTAAAATCCATAAGAAGAGACGTCTTAATTCACGAGTTAATGTCGAAGCCTTGAAGTTCTGAGCTTTAGATTACTTACAGTCTGACACGGAACTAAGAAGATCACATCCACCACTGGTGCAGCCATGATATGAAACCCAGCCATTACCTCCCCAAATGATTGGGTCCGCATAATAAGGATTGAGAGATCTTGTGATGTAGGCGTCGGAAGTCAAGTTTATTCTGTCACCATCATGGACAACGTATGCCACAGCCTTAAAATCCGAAAATGGAATCAAGTTCCCGCTCTTGCCTTGTATAAAGGCTTTATTCACAGGTGTGTAGCCCGTCATAGCGCTAGCAAGCGTGGGGAATATGAGGATGAAGGCCATTGTTACGATCATGAACAACATGGCAACGACAGAGTGTAGACGTCGGTAAGAGATGAAGTCTCTCATGAGATTAATAATGGAAAAGAATGTGGGCTCTTTATGGAGAAAGATAACCCAGAATGTCCGATAAGTGACAGGAGATTTATCCATCGAAGTCGTAGTGTATTGCGAGAAAACATGCCATGAGAACATGGCCAGTGTAGCTTGCCCTACCCGGCCAATGATCTAGATAGAAGCGATTAATACAGGGAACATCTGCGGGCACTGTGATGACTTACGACATCCCAACAGATGTCAATGACCTTCGCTACAGTAAAACTGAGAGTCCCGAAAACCAAAGTGATTTCAAAAAAGCCAGAAGAAGACCAATCCCAGGCATTGTAACTCTCAGCATAGGGGCTAAAGCTACCATCTGGTTGACATGCTGTTTTTACCACACTTGTGTAAAGCGAAGTGACATTTGGTGAGCTGGCAAGTAAACCAATTGCGACCAAAAGGAGAATTATCCAACCCAGGTAGAGATAAAAGAAGGCGGGTTTCCACGATCGCCTAGAACGTAGGTCTTCCAGTGCCTCTTCAATGGTCTGTTTCCACTGGTGTGAAATCCATCCACCTGTACTGCGAATGCCTTTCCATCTCGCTGGATTAGGGGCAGACTCTAAAAGCAGTGGATCGAGCGACGGATGAGTTGATAGAGATGGCGGCATAGAGTCGACACGTTTCATATTGAAGAATTCGGTACGACATAACGAAATCACGTTATTTCAAAGTCTAGGTAGATTCAAATGGAAAGCTTTTAATTTGAACATATTCTGGAATCAGAGAAGATGACCTGTCTAAAGATTTCGCTAAAATAACAACAGTTTACACATCCGCCTCCTACGTCAGTGAAAATCTAAAAGGATAATGCGACGATCATCTTACTGCGATTGATAGCAAAGGTGTTGCCTAGAGTATGAAGTTCCAGGGGAACATGGACGTTTTACAGGCTTATTGGGCGCTGTAACCTTAAGGGATTCGTACAGCCGCATGCAGTCAGCTTTTAGCTTGGGTGGTCGTATTGTTGGGCCATGGAGACTGGGAGATTGCTACGCTAGGATTCTACATACCTACCTCCTAGGATACCCGCGAAAATCATTTACTTATATGGACTTAATACCTTTCATAATTCAAGCATCGGGAGTAGGTATTAACAAGGTTTAAGCTGAGAATTTAGAAGATTTTGCTGGTGTGGATAGGGCTAGCATAAGGGGTAAGACGAAAGAAACCTCTTTTCATTGGATACATGGCTCTAGTAAACCACCACACCACCAACGAATGCCCCATCGCCAAGTGGAAATCGCACACACATACCTAGTCTTTGCAAATCATGCCAGCTATCAAAAGAACTGCACCCCCCGATCCAAACCCGCCCATCTGGTTGCTTTTCAACTAACCGTACCTCCCAAGTTGACATCAAAGAAAGCGCAAGCCAATCGTCAATTCGTAACTCATGCTGTATTAAGTTTTAACTGATCACTCAAAAATCCCGCCTCTAGCAGATAACCCCGCGCCCGGAAGACCCCTTTTATACCTTACCCAAGTCTACCCTGCATCCCTCGGCGGGCCTGAGCGATATCGTGATTGCCTGCTTCTCCTGCCCGGCCACCTGCACCTGCTCGCCGGGCGGAAGCCGGATGGACGGGAAGCGCTGCAGGATACGCACCATGGCGTACGCGCCCTCGGTCAGAGAGAAGTCCACTAGCCGCTAATGTCAGCACGCGAGGTTCGTTAATACGCCGAGGGAGTGTGAGGTAGCATACTTCCTAGGCAAGTCCGGGGCCCGCCGCCGAACGGCAGAAAGATCCACCCCCGATGCGTCGCGTCGCGGGAGCGGAGGGGCTCTTCGTCCCACCGCTCGGGCCGGAACATCTCGGCGTCCATCCCGTAGAGGTCGGGGCGACGCTGGATGCAGTAGGCGCTGTAGAGCACGCTCATCCCCTTAGGGACCACGATGGGCGATTTCCCGTCGGGTCCGCCGCCCGTGGGCAGCATCGTATCCCGAAGCGCCGTGCGCGAGATCAGGGGTACTGGAGGGTGCAGTCGCAAGACTGCCAATCAAGCATCGCGTCAGGCCAATTGCGCATGAGAATCAGTGTCTGAAGGTCGAACTTACCCTCTTTCATAACATTTTGTAGGAATGTCAATCGAAGCAGATCCGCACGTGTCAAGGGAGCGACTGTCTCGTCGATCTCAGAGATTTCCGCGCGGAGTTTCTCCATGATCGCGGGATGTCTCACTAGGTGGAAACTATCTACATGTAAGGACACATTGACTTGACGAAGTTCGGGTAGAGGATTTGCTTACAAGGCCCAAGCTAGGAAAGTGGCGGTGGAATCTCTTCCCGCGGTGAGGATGTTGATCGCCTGGCCCCTGAGCGTGTCTCGCTCCGGGTAGTGCTCCGCGACAGTCTTTAGGAACGGAGCTTTCTTAGAACTCATCGCATCGTCGGCGGCCCCTGCGAGCGTCTTGTCTATGATGCTATCGGCGAATCGATGGATGATATCGCACGCTTTTCGCAGCTGCTTGCCGTCGACTAGCCAGTATAGCTTCTGAAACTTGAGTCTCTTGGCCGAGATACTCTGCGCTAAGTCGAACGCGCCTTCGAAATCGTGACCTACCACACTGGAGGTTGGGCGCTGGCTCCATACTGATTCGCCGAACAGGAACTCGGTGGTTACGTCGAGCGTCAAGCGGAAGAATAGCGGCTCTAAGTCTACCACGTTTGTCGCATCGTTATCAACTGCTTCTAGTAGATTTTCTACGTGCGGTCTGTAGATGTCTAGGTCTTCATAATGCCGGTAGTAGAAGTGCGGGCGCAGGATATCCCGCGAGTTTTTCCAGGCATCGCCGTCCTGGAGGAATATTCCTTCGCCCAAGAGCGGATGAAAGATGGTACGGCGGAAACCTAGACCCCAATCTGAACGCGGTTAACCTTGTAGCTCGCTCGACTCATCAATTCCGCTCACCTTTGAAGTTAGATGACAGCATGGCCTCTATGTTGGCTGGCTCGATAGTGAAAATGGATGTGTTCGTCCCTACAGCCTGCCGGAATGTATTGCCAAGTTGACGGAAGTTGTCCAGGAAGAACTCCAGCAAGCGCTGTTCGTCAGATGCCTTCAAGGTCATCACCAGCAGATCTATGCCAAAACGCCATCTGTTGGCCTGCGGAAGTGAGTCGTAGGCGCATACTTCCCCTCCTTTCGCAAGGAACGGCCTTGTCTGCGCAACGTTAGATTCTGTATTATATTTCTTGTACGGGTGACTTACTCTTCGACCAAACAATAGGTAACCTGCTCTATAGAAGTAGAGAACCACCGCTACAATAACGGGGTAGAACCAGATATGCATCGTAATAGACATTGTGATAGACATCGGGTGTTCAAGTCAGGTGAAGCACCGGACCAGCTCGCGATGAGGCTCTTTTGGGCTTGATAATGTATAATAACGATCTATTATGATACTTATTGATAATACCTAGAATATGATTGTCGAGGGAATTTGTGGTGTTACGTTGATTTTCATCAAGGGGGATTCGCAAACCCGTTCCCACGGTTTGACGTAACAGGAGCGGCGGGAGCTACGGGAGGGGGATACGGAAATGTCGCAATGAGGGGGCGCCCTACCTTCATCGTGCATATTGTTAGCTGCTTGTTTTGGATCACTTTCCATTTGGAGATGCCTTCCCTCCTCCGGCGCCTCGTTAAGTTGTCCTAGATGACTGATCAATAAGCGCCCACATTTTTAAGAAATATCGATTATTTCTGCGTGCGGTAGCCACGAGCCGAACGAATCATAATGCGAATCCGAAGGCATTTCCAAGCCGCCGGAATGGATCCTTTGATCGGCTAGTTGCATGGTTGCATTGGAGTCATGCTAATAGGTTGTTGCTGCGTGCTACTTTATCTTGCTTTTTAATCTACTAGGTAGGTCTATGTATGATCGTCGTATCGAAATAGATTTTTCATTCGTCGTTTTACCAACTGCAGAAATAAGGACCAATCCTCTAACAGCAAGGCGTTCGTTGGCGTGCATGTGTTTCTCCATACATCACCGGATAAGTGCCTCACGCCTTGCGGAGATCCACGATGCATCTTAAGTCATTTACGTCACTATCTTCAGCTCTCACAAGAAATAGTTTGGGATTTAAATTATTAATTACTTGGGTACTTAAATATGTTTCGGATAGAGCTTCAGTAGTAATCTTCTTGAGGCTTCGACCGGTGAATATACTTTCATCTTTCGATCTGCAGTTATCACTCTACGATCCGAGGATCCATTACGTTTCTGTTACCCACCAAGCGCTTTGGTCAGCCCCCGCTCGGGATAGCCGCTTAGGTCATGGTGATTTTTTCTACGCTAAGAATACACGAACTCGTGCAGATGTACATATGTTGGTGACATCTACCTGCCTATTATCATAATAGAATGGTGGCCGAGGCTCCACTGGCGACTAGGAGGCTATTTTCATGATTGGATACGGCTCAATTTTCTTTCTACCGCACTAGCATGTGCGCATCACTGATCAGAAGGTGTTCATGCACGCTCGGACGCTGTGGTTGCTTATCTCGACGACGAACCCACCAATGCAGATGCCATTCTGAAGCGAGCTATAGCCCTTTCTTGGCATCTGGAATTGGTGGATGATATACAGCAGGTAGTAGTAAATATCCATTCACTCTAAGGTAGGAAGAATATGTACCTAAGGTGCAACGCCATCCCCCTGAGTATTCTCACCACTATCCTTGGTCATCTCCCACCCGCGATTCCTATACTTCTTCGGCCAGATGCCGCACCGTCCAGGCGCCATGATCCCGTTAGGGTCTAGCGCGTCCTTCAACTTCTCGTGGAACTTCATCAGCGCGCCGTCGTTCCAATTGTACGTCCCGGCGACCTGGTCCATCAGCACCAGGTGGGTCCTGTACTCGCCGTAGCCCAGCGCCGCCGCGTCGTCCACCAGGCTGCGCACGCAGTCCAGCACGGCCTTGCGGCGCTTGGGGTCGGCGCGGTCGTACACGAGCTCGACGATGAGGTGCATCTCGCGCAGGCCGACGCAGAAGGCCGGGAACAGGTCGACGCCGAACTCCTCGTGGCGCCTCTTGGCCAGGTCGAACAGCTTCGTCGCGTCCGACCCGCGGATCGGGCTCACGGGCGAGAAGGCGATGTGCGCGCCGTTCGGCATCCAGTTCACCCAGCTCAGCTCCTGCAGCTCGGGCACGCCCGCCGCGATGCGGTCGCGCGCCCAGAAGTACTCGTCCGGCGGCACCGTCGACGGGTCGATGCGCTGCGCGCCCGCCACCTTCTTGAACTCCGCGTCGATGATGGAGAGCTTGTACTGGCGGATGTGCGGCGGCCCGTACGACATGCCGTAGTAGACCCACGTGTGGTCGCCGAAGGGAAGGGTGGCGGCAACGGCGTGAACTACTTCGTCCGGGATCGTGCCCTCGCCCTGGTAGTAGTCAGTTCGCGGTTTGCCGCGCACCGCGATGGATTGCGTGACATGGCGCAGTTGCGCGACGTTCTCGAGGATATTGCCGATCCGAAGCGGACGAATGATCTCGATCTGGTTGCAGTTTCTTTAGTGTTTCGCCCTTGAAAGTATTCTGGCTGGTGATATTTACCAGTTGATGAAGATCGTCTTCCTTCTGAAAAGTATAGCACTATTAAATGTAAGGTTAGCATCTCGAGAATTCGTATTGATCAACACCACTTAGATCTTACAAAGCTCTCATATCCCCCTGGGTTTGGCATTAACGTCATGCCCATCTTGGTCACGATACCAAAGTTGGATTGCGAGAATATTCCGCTACAACCGAAGATTATCAGCCTAGGATCATTGAAATCGCATGCTGGATGAGGATGACTGACTCGGAGTATGGGCCAAACCCGTAGGGAAACGTCTGCCAAGTATTGTTCCCTGGTAAAGCTCCCATTCCTGTTCGGATAACCTCGCCCGTTGGAAGTACGACTTCCAAGCCCGCATGGCAAGCCCAATGGTCGCCGTAGGGCGTGTAGCCAACACCTCGGTCTACCGTGTTCCCTATCACAGAGCCGCCGCCAACATCCGGAACGTCAACCCAAAGGTGGTCGTATCCTTTCTCCTTGATCGCTTCATAAAGAGCAAAGAATGAGACGCCAGGCTCGAGGAGACATGTGTAATCTTCCGGGCTGATCTCAAGAACTTTGTTCATGCGCTTACCGAGGTCAACGAGAACGGCTCCGCGTACTCTAGGCGCTGCACCGCCATATCCCACTATTGTTGTTAGCCACCATATTACATCGTGGTCTATGTCTCTCTAATATACCTACAGTTTCGACCCATTGAAATAGGGTTAATGGGTATCTTGTGCTTGTTTGCCCATAGAACAATTTGTTGGACTTCTTCGGTGCTGCTGGGGTAGACGACTGCCGAGGGAACCAGCTCCTCGTCATCAACCACTGCCATCATGTCATGGGTATTTGGATCTGTACGTTTTAGCGAGTGTAATCCTCAATTGTAGCCAAGACTTCACCTACGTTCCATATACCTATATGAATGACTGATGTAAGAATGTGCAAACGCATCGGGCCAGGCTATGGATAATAGTGGACTTACCATCCATCCCTTAGGGGCTTATCATTACGTTCGACATTCTCTTCCCCTAGCTGCTTACCGAGCTCACCCAACGCATCAATGAATGCCTTCTCATCGATACCGTGAGGAATAGCAGACGGTCTGTTTCTAGAAGCCTTCGGTTTAGTTCTTGTTTCAAAGACGCCGACCTTTGCTTGTCGTGCTTTCTCTAGTAGATACTCGGGAATCCCTGAGTGCTTCTCCGAAAGGAGCGGTACATCTGACTGAGCCTCTTCTGAGAATGACATGGCATAGATTTCCACTAGAATAATGAACTATCCTGATCCTAAGTGGTTTATGGGATAATATCGTCCTCTATTCTTATACCAGCATCCGCAAGTCGTCTAGGTAGCCAAGAGTATCACCATAGAATCTGCTACCCCGCAGGTAGCTAACCTCGTCAACTCATCTGCCGAACATTGACCCTGCATTATGCCGATCGACCGGCGTAGAAGCTGTGTTATAACCCCAATTTCATTGAAGGTGCGCGTCTCAATAACAGTAAATAGTCTAGGCTAGCTAGGTAGGTTATAGAGGCGCCTCTCTCTTCCCCAACCTTCACGCACCTATCAAACGCATAGAAATCCCAGCTGTTGTGCTCTATTATCTAATTGCTGATTCACAACGCTAAAGCGACACACTTGATAATTAGAGTAACCTAGTATGGTAATCCGGCTATGACGACTAGAGACACAAACCAATTCTCCTCACTTTTGTCCACGTCCAAAGTTTATAGCAATCCTCAGCTTAGAGACGATATCCGAAATAAGAGATCTAACTTAACCTGTTATATTTACGAGAAATAAATCTGACTAAGCACTCGAAATCTGTACATGCACATTGACTTATACTACTGCAGATACCCCACAAGATTTCATTACAACCTCTATTCAAGCTGGATCAAAGACTGGGCTTTGGGTGATGCACTACCATGTCTCATGCGTTCAATATACTATTTATATCATTACACACTGCAGAACCGCAAGTATACGGCTTTAATACTAGATCATCCTGATAAATCTCTCTCATGAAAGAGTGAGAAGAAGAGTCTAAGACGACAGATGACAAACTAAGAATCAGCACTGTTATTATTACGGATAACTAGAATATCAACACGCATACTACTTGAAACTCGTTGAATAGGAAATTTGCTAATGAGGTAAGCGTTACTAAGACAGGGGAACTGCAAAGAGTGACATGGTGAGGAAAATGGGTGTCACATGACTACCTAAATCATACCTAGTGAGTGCGGGGCAATCAGTGTACGTCAAACCCCACAATTTCCCCTCCAACATGCCACCCCCACACGATTAATAGCGGGGACAAACAAAAGCTCTAACTTAGATAGTATCAGGTTGTAAATTCGTTGTTGTTCTTAGGTCTAAAAACTCGATCTGAAACGAGAGAAACTGATCTAACCCTCTTGCTTACGTAACAACCCCACAGTAGGTAGCTTAGCTTAGCTCGCAAGCTCGTCCAACCTTCTTTCCCATCCATTTATTCATCATCCACCCCCTTTCATAGACCAACAGCCGCAGAGACCCAAAACCCACCTACCTACCTACCTACCTACCTACCTACCTAACCAAAAAAAAATGCCGGGCGACCAGATCCAGCACCCAACCCCGGCCGAAGCCTTCAAGCAGGCGGCGAACCACGCGGCGCTCCTGCGGGGTCTGTTCCTGCACCCTCGGTTCAAGTACGCGCAGCCGCCCACGGCGGATTTCATCAAGCCGGACACGGCGGCGACGCCCATGGCGCTGTTCTTCGTCGCCGACTTCGTGCAGACCACGTACATCGAGTACGTGGTCCCCTTCCTGCCCGCCGGCGCCACGCGCAAGTGCAAGGCCGTCGCCAACCCCTGGGCCTGGAGCGACCCCGACTACGGCTTCGAGTGGGAGTGGGACGAGCAGTCCGCCACGCTGAGGGACGCCGACGGCAACGTCAAGGAGTTCCCCAGGCTGCCCAGCCGCGAGGCCGTCGAGAAGGTCGGCGATGTCATGAGCAGGGGCTTCATGGCCCGCAAGGTCATCCTCGAGAACGCCACCGATCCTAAGGCCCAGATGATGGCTGGTGGGCAGACCTTTGATTTTGGCGAGGAGGTGGAGAAGTTGGTGAAGGATACGTACGCTTGGTGATCTCGATACGGTCTACGTACCTTATTGATTCATATGGCGATTGATTGCCACGAATGCACATGATAACGATCTGAAAAGGGGAGTTTTTATTTATTAAGGCGAGGATGATACAATATGCGTTAAAATGTTGGGATAAAGAAAAAGACAGGCCAGGACAGAGGAATGGCAGGACTATCCTTTAGGTACCTGGGAAAAAAGATTGACATGGGGAGTTATCACGACGTCGGCGCTAATAAAATCAACATAGAGGCGAAATAGGCAATATCGGTAATATCCGCATTTTGATGCTATCTACGTACTAGGATTCGGATTTGACTAGCATATCCAATTCAATTGACTCAACCCAAAGCCTCGCCTCCCTTATCGTCTCTAACGCAAGCGATGCCCCTAACGTTCTAGCAAACTAAGGTCCAGATGAATATGAGTCCTTCTCATCGTCTGTTAAGTGTTTGTGTTAGTTTACCGGCGGAAAGTCAGAGCAGCATCTCCGATTCCCGGATCGCAAACTAGGCTTTACTTTTTATCGGCTCCTTTATAGCTGCCTGTCGAGCTTCCGGGACATCCGAACGAATCGCCTGCGCCTACTCCGATGTTCGACTGGCTGGCACCAGCCATCGCGGCTTCGTTGCGCTGACCTTGGGTCTCGCCCCGAGAGGCGATACCCCCGGACGGCTTGTCGTCGGTTGTAACCTAAAAATATAACGTCGTGGTCAGATATAGGAGTCGCTATGAGTGTGTTACACTTCTCGAACCTCTGTGGGTTTAATTCTCCCGAAGTTGAGTTTATCCTTAGAACCGTCGTCTTTTCCCATCTTGATTATGAGTTTATTGTTTGCTGTTTGGTAATAAGCAGAAATAGAATTGACTCTTGCAAACTACCTAGGTATGTAAAAAAAAAAAAAAAAGGAAAATCATGGTTGGTAACTTTTCACAATAGATTTTACATGTGTTTATGCGTGACATCAAGGTCATGTCAATGTTACGATAATACAGGGTCCAGAGTAGACGAGCATGTGAAGAGGCGAAGATGCTTTGAACGGCCCCAACCTTAATATGAAGTTGTTTCCAACCGTCTAGACAGAAGTTGGTAGCTAGAAGTAAACTTACTTGGGTACCTGGTAGATATCGAGAAGGATATTGCCGATACCTTCATCGTTGGAAAACCCCTTCACTCTCCCATTAATTCCGTCGTATGAGAGATATGAATAAATGACATCCCTACCTATGTCAGAGATCACATTCAAAATACTTGTTCATCGGCTGGAAGGTTCCTTAGTATATCGACTCGGACACCGCCCGTGCCTAGTCAACGGCGATATCCACGGAGTTTCTAGCATGCCTAGTGGTCGCATGACATTAATTCTGGCATGATTAGGTATGTTCGAAGGTCCCCGTAGCTAGTTGTATTCCTATGAAGACTATGCATTCTACAGTAGCATACAACAGAAAGATACCTACGGTAACGAAGTAAAATAGATAATGAACAACAAAATAGATCGCGTATGTCTCTTCTCACATGAATCGTATTAGCAATAAGCCTCGATTAGTAAATATTTAACTTCGTATTATGCATGGTTATGCATATATGCGGATTGTTTACTTAGCACTACATGTTACTCATCACCGAGCAATCAAATCACGATACAATGGTGGTGAGTTTATGATTGGTTTCAAGGTCGTGATTTCACCTAATTCGGAGTGTTCTAATTCGCGTTCTCGATGTTTAAACCCCCCTATTTCGAGTAAAGTTCAGAAGTCGAGATCACGAATCCTACGATGCTACGATGCCATCCATAATATAAAGTTCCTCGCCTCGCACAATTTCGCTGGTCAGCCCATTTAACAACGTCTTAACCTAAAAGGCACCTCCTCGGAATGTTTCAGAAAGAAGCTTGAATCCTTCTTCGGAAAACGCCGTAGATTGAGCTACGATCCCTGCAGGGGTAAGCAGCTGAAAAGGAAAATTAATAGCCTGCATTAGTAGACTACGACCTTGCGGCGCAGCGTCGAGAATAGACATTCCGGATTGAGGATGCCGGTATATCATTGCACCAGCGCCATGGTCAATCACGATGCGTGTTTGAGGCACAGAAAGGATATTCGACGAAAAGGGGAATTGGGATATCAATAAAACCGAGATGCTACCATATACATATGCAGTCGTCGTTAAATAATATGCCTCGTTATGTACAACCCCCAAATGCCATCTAACCTAAATCTCTTTTCCCGAACGCTCATGATATCTCTCATCAAATATTAGCTAGCTCGTAGTCTATTTCGTATAATATTCTAACACTAGCGGGTCATAAGTTTCGTTACCATAAGCACTACCTCCGTAGTCTAGATACCCACTGACGTAGGGTGGGGGGATTTCGCGAAGGATCGTCAGCGCATCGCCAAAAACCCAGACGGTTTGCATGCCTGTAATTGTAGAATAAAGTTAGTATATAGACCCGGTAGTATAGTGGAGAAGAAAACAAACGATAGCGAAGAGCTGATAATTGTCAAGGGAGTATCGATGCATGGGTCTATTGAACTTACCCATAATCATATGCTGCAGGATGTGGCAATGCATCATCCAGGCACCCACATTATCTTCAGTGACTCGGACCCTCCATGCCCGCCAACCAGCTGTAGTATTACTTTGGCCTTTAGCTGTGTACCGGTGCAGCATTGTGGTATCGCGCTTCATAGGCGTGCGGTTTTGGAAGTGCTCTTCGTTAGACGCGGCATCGTAAGAGCCATTCCCAGCCCCAAGGTCCCAGTAATGCTCGCCATGACTATGCATAGGATGATATTCAAACCCGCCGGTAGGGCCGGAGTTGCTCTGCCATACGATGTCGAGGACCTCGCCGACGAGAGCTGGGAATGCCCTGGTCCCCGGATCCCATCCGTTGTTGGCAAGTGCCGCATCGTAATCTGGGGTCTTCCCGTCTATGTATGCTTGAATTAGATATGGCGTGGTATGCAGCTTTTGCGCCTCCACCTCGGTCCACGATAAGTTGTTCTGTCTATGTTGCTTGTTAGTTACTCTTGTGCTGTCCTTGGGCGGGATGGGTAATGCTTACTCCCACACCAGCGATCCTGTTACCGTGCCGGCATCGTACGAACCGTTGATAATGTCTTGGCCAACCGTGATGTAGAGAGTACGTGTAACCTCAGAAAGCGTAGGAAATGGTGTGGTTACGTTTAAAGGCTCGAGAGTGTACTCCAACCACTTAGCTATCGCATCACCATCCGGTGGTAGCGTGACGGGTGGTTTGCTAGGGAAATTTGGTAGATCACCGTGCCGTTTGCTGTCTTGTGGTTTAGACCCGTGATCCGGCGACCTACCTCTTCTAAGCTTCGCCGTTGAGTTGCTTGAACTTGTAGTGTTACTATATTGTAACAATGCATATCCTCCCATGTCTTGTGGGCGCCCGCGACTTTCGAATCGAAACCAGTATTGCCCACCCTTCCCATCAGCATCTACTTCTTCTTGGGTCTTAGCCGTAAGCAAAATATCGAATCTCTGACCACTTCCTATCTGGATATGGTCCGTCGTAGCTGGCTTCGAGTAATACCCATCAGCAGCGATGATGGTTAGATTAGGGTGTTCCTCAATGGCGAATTGGACGAAAGATATGGCGGTCCCGCCAACAAATCGAACTCGGTAGGTCTTCTCAGGCTCCACGTCTATAATATATGGTTTGCAGGAATCGTCGGGTGCATCCTCGAACGACTTGTTCCCCGTGCGGTCATTGAAGATCAATGCATTCGGCTCCCCTGACCACTTAAAAGGTGTAGATGTAAGTCCCGTTTCTACCTCTTCATCTGTTTTCATATACCAGTCTGCAAAGACGACAGGGATATCTTCGTCATACTGATATGGCGGTTCGTCTCGATCCTCCACCACCAGAAGCCCGTGCGCCGTAACTGCTTGGAACCCCATGTGAGAGTGGTAGAAATATGTGCCAGCATCGCCTACTTCAGGATGTAATTCATAATCGAAGTACCTTCCCGGAGCTATAGGCCATTGAGACACGACAGGCGCGCCGTCCGAAAACGGCGCCACTCGCATGGTGAGTCCATGCCAATGCTAGGTATCGATGTGTCAGAGGCGAATATACCCAAGCATCACGGTCGAAGAGTTCTCACATACCACTGTGAAGTTTTTATCAGACATGTCATTGTACACCCTGACCCAAGTTGTTTCTCCCTCCTTTAGGAATATTGGAGGCCCGGGCATTGTCCCATTGAATATGACCGACTCGCGCTGCTCGCAGTTCATCGTGATGGTTTCGAAGGTCGCATGAAGCACATATTCGGGCTGCCATGAGTCGTCATGAATGGACGCCGTCGAAGCGACGACGCATGTTTGCAGCAGCCCTACTTGAAGTATTAGCGACGATAAGAGGCTTAAATGCCACCGCATTTTGAAGCGACGCGACGAACTGATGGGCTCGCAACGGAAACAAGCCAGTAAACCTAACGCCACGGCATCGGCAGGCGTTAGATTATTTTATACAACTTCACAAACCGGGGCATGTGAGAGCTAGAGCCGGCCAGGGGTGGATCTGTGGTCAGGTCGGCAGGCACTAAGAGCGATGGAATGGTCTCCATCTTGACTGCTACGGTACGTTCCTAAGACCCTTGTAGGATTGCGGTAGCTCTCTGGTCGGGGGGCGTGTAACTCCAGCCAGGGGGAACCACATGGAGGGTCTTCAAAAAGTGCGAGATCGTCCACGAGCTAGGCGGCTAGGCAAAGTGAGTAAGACCTAAAATGGGGTCTACCCGTGCTATTCGCCCCCCCTGGTAGTGGATATGTTCTGAAAATAGTTACGCAGCGGAGACCTAATGTGGATTCGTCACGGAATGGTATGTATTTTACCCTGCGATCCGCCACCTCGATCGAGAGACTGTTGAGGATGAGGGATCACAAGAGCAAACTTCCACCATAGCCTATCGCAAGTACTGACATGGTCAACGGAGACCGTGCTCTTATGTCGGAGAATCGGACTCGGAAATGAGGTGGCTAACACAGCGGCTCCAGCCGTAGGGCGCCTATGCATGCTGCAGCTCCGCAGACAATATGGTCTAAACCCGACATCTCGAGGCAAATCTTTTTATCGATTCTCTAAATCCCGAAGACGGGCAATGGAACAGACGGCAATATCGGATACATTGATTTGCGACGCTTGTCGATGAGATGGAGCCGACCGCCGCACGTCCTTCCGCTGAGTAACAGTTGGAACAGATGCCAAGGGTGTCCCATCTCGAAATTGTGAAATTGTGAGCTACTCATGCCCGTATCGGCATTTGAGAAGTGAATTTATCTTATTCGTCCCCTTTCCCTCCAATTTAGGAAAGCAAGTATCACTAAAAGCCAGATTGGTGTGGCGATACAAGTAAAAAGAGTAAGTTAGACAGCCCAACTAAGAAGCAAGAACCAATGGATGATCGAAAAAGGATAGAAATCGTAGAGAGGAGGTTGTTGATGGTGAGTTTAAAGTTTAGTAAACATGGAGGGTCCAAAACATTTTTGGAACAATGTTTCAGATAACAGCGAGCATTATCCGTGACCAGTCGAATCGTTCTTTCTTTTCTTACAATCTCACGAGTACCTGGCTAATTGAGCTAGTACTTCCAATGAGATCTCAAGGATAACTGGAGATGAACTCTATTGCTAGAAATAATTACCCTATCTGTCTTACCACGCAGGTACAATCGACCCAGTCAAGGCGATCTGAGGCGCTGCCACACTTGTACATTTAGCCACCACGGTACGTACCTACCTATCTTTCCCCAACTTCAAACACCGATTTTCGACCTCCTTCTTTCAGAAATCAGCCGCATCTCAACTCACTTCATACCTCATTTAGCTATCCCTATCAAACCTTAGACAAGCAACACGATATTAGAACTCTAGCCAAGTGGTGAGACAATCACGTTATATGCCATGATCTATGGAAAGCACCAAGACAATTAACTAATTCTCGTGGGTTTAATTGTTTGACATGATGTCTTCTACCTACCTACATATCAAATGCCTACACATGCATATGCCACTCGACCACATTACCTATCTCTCATGCATATTATATCCCAGCTTTCCGCCATGACAAGCTTCATGAGAGCAATAAACAACCTTCGGAGAGCGGTGAATCGAAATTACCGTTTCTCGGTCTCTCGATTCCGATATGCCGCCTGGAATTAACTATTACAACGACGAGGGGGAAATAGGCGATTGAGATGCATCAATTTGCCTGATAATAAGAACCACCCGACGTAGGGTGGTGTTACACGATGACAGCAGCAACGAAAATCCCGATACCTAAGACCCGAGGGCGGCATTAGACGATATTTTCCGGGGCTCTTAGACATGGACCCGACGTTGTCTAACATTACACGAAAACTCACGAATACTCACTCACACGGCCGATACGAGTCATAATGGTATTTTCCAATTATTGATTCTCTTCGGTACGGAATAATGTTCCCGATCATGTAATGATCTACTGGAACCTTAGGAACCCTTAGGAATCTCATAAACATCTCTCGTGTCTCGCGTCTCGGCACGGGACTCGCAGTAGTAGCCCTTTGGCCCTCATCAACCTCTGCTTCTGCATAACCGCCACAAGCTCATCTCACAACCTGCACGCCATACCACATGAAGCTTGGTTTGACCGCCATTGGCAGATCCAATCTTGATTAGCTCAACACACCACCCTATTATAACAGCTTACTTAGAACTTTTATACATGGTAAATGATAACATGAAATTTACGCCTCCCGCTTACAGCGAGGCGTCCACTTCGTCGACAATATGGACCTTTATACTGCCGTTCCCAACGTTGGCGTTCAACTCGAACGCATCAAGAGCCTTCTCGAGCGGGAACTTGTGTGTTACCAACTTGTTGAGATCAAGAATGCCACCGCTCATACAATTGATAGCGCCCGGCCAGGTGTCCCTATATCGATTGATGAACTTTAGGTCGATCTTGATTGATAGCGCTAAGTTAGCCAAGGAATACCAAGGATTACTGACAGAGTTTTCATCTAAAAAATTCAATAAAGAAAAAACTTACCTCGGCGAGGGACAGATGCATGAATGGGATATTGTTCATCACCGGCCTACCAACACCAATCACCATGATCGTCCCTCCTCTGCGGACAGAGAAAGCAGCCGTGCAGACACTACTCTCGACGCCGGTACATTCCATTACTGACGCTGGAGCTGAATACTCGTCATTTCCGAACAGTTTTCGGATCTCCTTGGCGTTCTCCTCAGGGCTCATCTTGGAATTGATCCTGTACGTCTGGCATCGAGGGACAAGATCCTTTGCGAACTCGAGGCGCCCCGGGTCAATATCCGTTATGACTAGAGGATGAGCGCCCGAAGCCCTAGCGGCTGCTAAGGCGACGAGTCCGATTGGGCCTGCGCCGCAGATGAGTGATGGGCGACCCAGCTTTACATTCGCCCCATTGATACCGTGCAAAATCACGCTTAGTGGTTCAAGCAATGCGCCTTCGGAGTAGCTTAGATTATCCGGGATCCTAAGGACACGTTAGAGCCTCGCTTTAAGAGATGATCCATATGACGTAAATCCGGCTTCGGTGGTGTTGCTTACTTGTAGAGCCATTTCGCAGGATGGACCTTAAATCTCTGGATAGTTCCACTGTACGGCCAAATCCCGGAAAATTTAACAGCTTCGCAGAGATTGTACCGGCCTTCCATACATAGGAAGCATTTTTCACACGGTTCCTGAGGCTCGACACCCACTCGATCTCCTAAATAGCCGAGTCAGCAAACTACCACTGCAGCTCAAGCCCCGTCCATGGAAATCAATTACAGACGAACTTTATGCGGGATTAGACTTACCTGGTTTGAGATCAGTCACGCCTTCTCCGCACTTAAGCACAATACCGGCAGCTTCGTGCCCTAGGATGCAGTCGCCTTTGACTTCTAAAGATCCTATGCGTCCCGATTTCCATAAGTGCATATCTGATCTAGATGAAGGGTCAGGCATTTATACAGCTCGAGGACACCACGCTTCAAGGAACATGATCAAGACATACCCGCAGATTCCCGAACACTTGATCTGCAGAGTCACCTCCCCCGGACCGGGCTCCTCGATAGGAGCATCAACCAACTTCAACCGGTGGTCTTCAGTTACTTGCAGCGACGGGTTCTTAAACCCCGTCGCGTGACCGTTAGTATGATCATTGGAATGTCCGTTGGTGTGGCCATTAGTGTGGCCATTCACATGGTCGCCGTTAACTTCTGCGGCTGGCATGTCTTATAAGGGAGATGTCTCAAAGAATGCCGTAACTCGTTTCACAGATTGAAGCTAGACAAAATCGATATTTTCAGATTTCAGATGGGGGAATTCCGCGACAATGTGGGGAATGGCAATTTCAGCTCTACCAACTTCAAGAACCGAGTATCAACTTATAATCTCCGCTGCCCCCCGTTGATTTCTTGATGGCTTCAGTTAATGAAGTCTCGGCATGCCCAATTGAGATATCCGGCGGCGACATCATCAATAGATACTCCCAAGACCTATCACGGCGTAAGCGTAATGTAGGCCAATGTGGGGAAGCCATGCCCCATTGGTTTACTGATCCCATCCCCTGCTCTATTCTTGGCCTGTCAAACAGTCCAGAACGTCCAGATTCGACCTGAAGAGAGATTTCGATTCGCCTCCGCCACCCGCATGTTCCGCCCGTCAGGCTCGTCTCCACAGCTGCATCCTCTTGGGCACGGGGAAAGACAAGACGTTGATGTTACTATGGCATTGCATGATGCCTACCTCACCTACTGTCCAGACGATCCTATAGGACCATATAGGAACAGGTCCGGTTTTTTAGGCCCTTAGCCTCTTAAAAACCTGCACTCAGAGGAGTATAGGGGAGTGTTCGTTTCCTATTCGGGGTTATTGTATGTCAAGCAAGTATGCGATTTACCCTCGCTAGGGCGACGACTTCTTTCGTATTGTTGCTCGCTGCTACAATTCGCTAGGCATATATGCAACGCTATACCTATTGCCAAATCTCACGTGGTGGTATTAAGATAAGATTTGTTATATAGATAGTCAATCTATTTCACCCAGCTCGTCACGAGATACGGACGCGCATGTGAAGACACGCGACTTCTGTTCCATCTACAACAGCGGAGCGCACCCGGCCACGCCGGCATCCGGACAAGATAAAAAATTACCTGAAAAGGCCTTTCCGGGAACCAAGGCTAGCCCCTCACTAGATCGTGTTTCCTTCCCCCCGCCTTCCTCGGCTTTCCCATCCCGCAAATCGATGGACAACAAACCGAATTTAGTTCTTGCGATGCCGCTCCTTAAATCCGGTCGTGATAGATAGGTACCCAAGATAGATTGGGCGACGGGAGGACCCGCTCGACATGTGACGAAATCGCTCTTGGCTCTGTTCACCTATATCTGGAGATATGATAGTGGATCATGTCTAGCGCGAGAGCGAGATTATCATCCCGCGTTTACGAGACCGGTCTGAGGATATGATGAGCGATTTTTATACACCTGCACTGACAGGTTTGTCGCGGTTGCCTCAAATCAAGTAGGTAGCGGTTGCAATCTGGGGTCCAGTGATGGTGTTGAGCTGATCTCGAAAACCGGCGTCACCGTCATCGCAAAGACGTCATGTACAATCTAATAAAAGAAAGCAAAACAAGATCGACACTATGGGAACAATAGCCGGCATCGAAGAACTCTACGTTGTGAACACTCGGCGCGGAGGTGGACGTCCGTCTTTTGCCTGTTTGGCCGGGTTGCACTGCTGTCCCTGTCGATCAGGCGAAATCGCACAGGTGGGTACCGGCCAGCGTGGACGGGGCATTCTGCCGGAATCGCGCCGATCTTCGAGAGGTAGGTAATTGTGGGTTTGTCTTGTCTCCGGCTTGCTGAGTCCGTACCCGGAATGATACGTGGATTGCCTATGTGATGCTTGATACAACGGTGCTCATGTTGTGTGAAATGTAGTAAATGGAACTACTATGATTTTCTCGTTTATAAAAGAGTCACTTAGTATATATGCGGCTCTAACCTAGCAAACTATGTTCACTTGTACTAGAGCTGGGAACGATTTCACCTTAAGAAATCTTAAAACGGACGGGAGCCAATGCGAGTCGGGGTGTTGAAATGCTTGTCTTCTCCGCTCGATATCCCCGGTTCTACACGGTATTACCGATAACTTCCACCTGTGAAGTAAACCATCAAAAAGACCAAGCGAGATAACCTCCTTATTTGAAGCCTAAGACGATTCTTGTAAGCATCTCATAAGGCGTACATATCTATCCAAGAGTTGTTGTTATTCCCTGCGTTCTATTACTACAAGAGAGTATGGCGAATCTAACGGCGGAAACTACACTGCTCTCCAGCATAAAAATCTATTTACAGAGGAAATCTTAACTGACCTACCGGTAGGTTAATTCTAATCGACTTTTTGAAAGCTGGGATTGATCGTCCGGGCTACATTGCCGGGCCACTGCCGGGATTGAGCCTACGTTAGACATGCATGAACGCTGCGGCTCTGCTACAGCAGATAGCCGTGAGATGAGCAAATGGCTTTAGACGTCGCCTGATTCGGTCAGGGGTTCGCAATATCCATGAGGCCTATATAGCGTGTTCATGGCCTGTAATCGCCCACGGTAATTCTTATGACGCGCTGTTTACTTCTGTCCCGAATAAGAATTCAATTATTGTGGTATAAGCTGGTAACTTGGCTCTAACTGCTTGGGTGGGTCGACGCTGATGAGTATGTCGCTGTTGTAGTCATGGGTTTGCGTGAGACTAGTCTCAGCCTGTTCCGAGTCGGTTCTAAGACGCATTCGAGTGAGAATGAAGTAAGTCGATAATATTGGAGAGTTAGAAATATCATCTAACAGAATAGTAAGATGAGTAGATATTTTATATAGCTGCTATGTATTACCCTCAAAGTAGGCTGTAGATTCTGAAATTAGATGCAACGAAAAAAGGGGTTGCCTCGGTCGCATTCAAATTAAATTCTAAGTCGAGGCCATGTCTCAATTCATTTTATAAAAGAAACGACTAAAGTTCCATGAATTAAAGGTCATCAAGTCACATTATATGATGAAGATACGTACCCTGCTAGGTAGCTTAGAATTGTAAGGTCTTGTCGTTGCAACCTCCTAGCTTGACGTCTACAATGATGGGGGAACCTTAACCCCTTATTTTCTTAATTTAATATCTACCACAACGGACTCTATTGCATCCAAATCCATGGATATTATTTGATAATATTCTCATGTTAAGATCATATATCTACTCTCAAGTCTGGTTGGCCAACCTATAACCCTAACCCTGATCCTATCTGAGGAAAATGGAGTTTGAAATAAGTTGATAATTACGGAGAGATGCATTTCTGCTCGAAGGCATATTACTAATATTAGAAGTGAAGGTACATAGTCTCTTTACATAGGACAAGCCCATGACAATATCCCTTATATGGATCTCTACTGACCCCAACCCTAGACTCCATTGATTAAGTCAGCCAGCCCCTTTTACGTAAGCAGTGCTTACATAAGAGCGAATAAAAGCTTCCCCCATGACATAAGCATTTTCAGTGCTAGCTAGGTAGTAATTTATGGAGTCAGCGCACTCTTTAGGACAGCGGATGGACCAAAGCAGTTCAGGCAGGCTAAAAGCAAACAACTGATTTGATTGGTCAGTTTACGTATTGTAACTGAACTAGTGATATCAACTAATCGGACTGATCAGATAGCCATTAAAAGTGGGCCCGGGGGAATAATAGCCCCGAGTATTAGGGGCCAAAAATTTAGATTAAGATTTTATTTATTATTAAAGTTATTTCCAACCTTGCTGTCGCTTTTTTCAGATTTGTTACATGCGTAAAGTTTAAAAATAGATATATCTATTTTTTAACTAATCAAAATCCGTATAAAAGTGGGTCTCGATCAAATTTTTGGCCTGTATAACTGGCAGTTAAATATTTAAACTTATTTGGCCTAATCAGTTTCTCGAAAAATCTTAATTGGTTTGGCCTGAAGCCAGTCAGGCTCAGTCAGGCCAGTTATTGGCCTGGTTTGGTCCATCCGCTGCTTTAGGATGCGTGGTAGACATAGAAGACTTTATCCGGTGTTAAGTCAACCGCATATTGATACGTTTCCCATCTAACTACCGGTTATTTTCTAGTCCACTCATATTCACTCGTCTACTCCCGCTTAATATTGTCCATTTATAGCTTACTATGTGCCGAAGTGCGAGCCATGGCGTGCTCCATGTTCGTCGTCAAACATTCATCATCTTTGCTACACACGCAAGTGTCGTTGATGGGCCTGATATTTAACTTTTTGCGGCTACAATATTTCAATTCCTCTACCGTAGGGGGTGCATAATTCGGTCTACGCGTCGCGTAGATTCATCAAGAATTAGAAGAGGTCACCATGAAGGCAATATCGATTCTATCGTCCCTAGCAGCGGCCAGTCTCGCGTCGGCGCAAACCGCCCCGGAGACCATCCCGACCATCCTCGGTATCCGTGGAGCCAACTCGGCCGGCTGCTTCTCGGCGACGAGCATGACCATGGCGCTGAATGCCAACAACCTGAAGCTGGACTTCGCCGACATGCGGGCCAGCGTGACCCCTGCCGACCCCTACGATTCCGAAGCCGCGATCTGCGTCATGTCCATCGAGCTCGGCGCGTTCCCGCAGGGATGGCGCATGGCGCTCGCGGATCTCACGTACTCCGGGCACGCGAAGATGAGCGGGGGCGCGCAGTTGAAGAGCTTCGCGGCGAACGCGTACTTCCAATGGGAGCACCTCAAGAACAATGATCCGATTAACGAGCCGACGGTTAAGAATGCTTCGGGTTCGTATCTTGTGAGTTATAGCTCTCCTTTTTTTAGATGGTTGTGTAGGTACCTATTGCTGTAGGTATTGATTACACTTCTGACACGCTGCTTCTTTTCTGGCTACTAGATGAACATACCGGAGATGCGAGTCGACTTCGGCGCAAGCGGGTTCTACGACCAAGACTTCCTAGTTAATATACCGAACGCGGGCTTGGCTTGGTCGCCCTGCTTCACGGGCCAGGAGTATTCCTACGACGATAAGATGCAGGTCCAGTTTCAATTCCAGGCCTACCTGACTAAGGAAGGGTTTTCGAAAACTGGCAGTGGTGTCTTTGGACGTGCGACTGGCCCGGCACTGACGGCGGACTTCAAGGTTGTCTGGGAGAAGTGCGACACGACGCAGAGGAATGCCTGGGGTCAGTTCCGGATGGGCGATTATGAAACTTGCCAGCGGATAGACCCGGGCAGTACTGAGGGCCAACCGACAGTAAAATGGTGAGATGCGATGTTTTGGACATATTTTGACCCTAATTTCTTTCAATTAGAGGACAGTTGGTATGAGGGGTAAGGAGAGTTAGGGTTGGGGATAGGGTGCGAGGCGGGAGGGTGGATGATGATCATAATCATCTGTAATAGAATCATGCACAAATTAACAGAAAGCCAATCAATGTGTTTGAATACATAAAATCGGAATGAAATACGAGATATCTACAGAAATTTCTAGAAGCGATACAAAATGCAAGTCTAGATGGGTGGTTACTGGCGAAACATTTACATGACAGTCGCCCACTCAGGGTAAACCTCCTGCTCCCGCGGCACCGACGCCCTATTACGGTCGTCGATGTGCTCCTGCAGCGGAAGATCCTGGTGCTGGCTGCGCACGCCCATATCCACGCCCCTCTTATGTATGTACCTCGCGAAGCCCACCGTCTGCCTCCTCCACTCCTCCCTCGACACCCGACCGGCGACATAGTCCGCGTACAGCATCGCGTCGAACGCGGCCTGCGAGGTCGAAGCCACGGTGTGCGGGCGGAACCCGGCCAGCGCGTCGCCGATGAGCACGACCTTGCCGCCCAGGTACTCGTTGCCGGGCGTCAGCACGTCGGTCACGGCCTGCACGAACGGCCTGTCGGTGCCGCACACGATCTCCGCGAACTGCGGCGGCAGCCGCGCGCGCGCGAGCGCCCGCTGCTTCTCCCAGGCCGCCTCGTCGGTCGCGCCGGGCGGCACGGTGATCTGCCGCCGCCGCCCGTCCCGGTCCGTCATGATCTCCTCCAGCTCGGCCGAGCCCGCGGCGAAGTTGGTGTAGTACACGAAGTTGATGAGGCGCTGGCCCGGCTCGACCGTCCCGTCCTTGCCCGGGATCAGGTACGCCAGGATCTGCACGCCCGGGCAGTGGAAGAAGGTGAACCGGTTGGTGAAGGCTTCTCGGGTAGCCTCGGTGGCCTCGCTTTCGATGAGCGTCCCGCGCAGCGCGCAGTACCCGGCGTATTTCCGCTCGACGTCCGGTTCGAGGATCTTGCGGATCGTGGAGCTCGGCCCGTCGGCGCCGATCAGGATGTCGCCGTATGTGCTGCCTTCTTCCCCGGCGCTCGTCTTCCAGTACACGCGGATTCCGTCCCCTTCTTCCTTGAAGTTCGTGACCTGGCGATCGTGCAGGTGGGTTGCTTTCCCGTGCTCCGGAACCGGGTCGGGGACATTGCAGTACGGACTTTCGATGCCGTCGTAGTTGGCGCGCATCAGGTAGTATGTCAAGTCCCAAGACGTCATGTTCTGCTCCATTTCTTCCCGGTGCACTATATTTCCGTCCTTGTCGAGATATTGCCTTCGTGCCGAGCTGACGGCGATTGGCCGGTCGCATCGGTTGTACCGTTTAAATAATTCGAGCGTGTCGCCTCCTGCGACGATGCCAGCCCCTTGGTCCTGTAATAGGGGCGCGGGGTTGCGCTCCAGTATCGTGGTGTCATGACCGAGCGCTTTTAATGCCAAACCGGTTGCGAGACCGCCTAACGATCCTCCAACCTGATGATTATAATTAGCACTAAGTCCTGTCGCAATTTTGATAATATCACGTACTATCACGAACTGTAGTTTTCGAGACCCCTCGCCTGCCGCTGGCAATTGAGCCGAAGGGGTAGCCATGGTCTTGCTCATTTCGTCAAGGAATTGTCGTCAAATTTCCCCACGGGGTTCGAAGTTAAATATTCGGCGATTAGGTCTTGGTGATAAAAGTACTCCCGTTGGCTGATGAACGTATGTCTTATGAATTAACCGGGAGGGGTCTTTGTATGGGATGCGCCGGGTTTTACGTCACATTGAGGTAGTCGGCGTTGAGCGGCAGATGCCTCATAATGCCTTGATTATCGATTAAATTACTCCCATGCAGTAAATTTGATAAGATACAGTAATGCTAGACGCTGTTATAAATGAAGGTCTCTCCAATTTCCAAGTCCTAGACCGTATTACTAAGCGAGTTTCAATAAATGGATGAATTTATACAGAAACGTTGAATTTACATGACAAATTGCGTGTAAATTTGTAATTTCATTTACTACATGATGTTTGATGGTTACCTATGAGACATGTTCACTCTGGACTCAAAAGTTCGCGTTGGTTCTGTCTCCTGCTAGTGCCCCTGATTAATGAAATTCTCCTAGGCGGGATACTTAAAGGACCACCTCAACAATTGGATACCATAACGTCTTTCTAGATATGGCCTAATTATTCTCAACATTGACATCGTTGCATATGTCCCCAAACACACCCATCATATGGTCGATGCTGTCTCTAACCTCTTTAGCTCTCTCCGCCATATCCACACCAAGGGGAAGCATCATTTCCTTCTCACACCCCTTTCCCACGCCTTCTCCTACTACCACATCGTATATCGCTTGGGTTGCCTTGATGTGGTCGCCAGGAACTTTGAAGTTCCCCGAACCCATGATTTCATAAATCCTACCTGTGAGGGTCCCGTTGTAATCGGGATCTAGAGGCTTCAATGTCGGCTCAACCTTCCCAACCATAGGTGTATTAAATGTCCCAAGGTAAACCAACAAAACCCGAACATTGAATTCCGACATCTCCTTGTGGAGTGTTTTTGTCATCCCTTGGGATGTTAGCTGTAGAAAGTGCTAACAGTAGTGCACCACTCACCATCTAAGGCGGATTTAGTAGCGCCGTAAAGACCAAGGGAGTTGCGAGCTTCCATTCCGGAGCCGCTGCTGAAGTTCACGATCATACCCGAGCGTCTCTTCCGCATATGAGGCGCAGCCGCTCGTATCAGGCGATAAGGGCCGAAAAAATTCGTCTCCATGATACGTCGGACCTCCTCTTCGCTGAAAGACTCCACAGGGCCCGCCATGCCGAAGCCCGCGACGTTGACCAAGACATCGATAGCAGTCCCGCGCGCTTCAATATCTTCGATGACTTGGCCACAGTCCGATTCATCCTGGTCTAGTCTGACGCATTCGCCTCCGTTCTTGGTGAACTCTTCAACGAGTTCCGGTGTACGGCTCGGGTTGCGAAATGCTGCGATAACTTGATGCCCGTTAGCCTGTGCGAGACGCGCCATGGCAAGGCCGAAGCCTGACGAGCAGCCTGTGATTAGCCATGTCAACTTGTTCTTAGTAGGTAGCTCGGTGGACATGATCGTCTGGTTTGACATAGAATTTTCTACAGTAAAGAAGGGAACGGGTTTGGTCGAAGATAAATGTAAAACAACCGCCTCCTATCCGACACTCGAAGATTTAACCGTGTTGACCCACTTTTGGAACAGACCCCCTTTTGGAACACCTCACACCGCCAGTTCCCACCTTAGATTCTTTCCCACAACACCATCAAATCGTCAATTGAAGCTCTGAAAATGAGGAATAGGAAAGATTATGAGCAACGGATTGCGCGTGCTATACAAAATGTGAAAGAAGGCTCGTCGCTGCGCGAGGCTGCCGCAAAATACAACCTCCATATCTCCACACTCTCGAGAAGGCTTAATGGGACCCAATCACATCAGGAGGGGGCAGTACACCTGCAAAAACTGACCCCCGAGCAAGAGCAAAAGGTGGTTGAGTGGCTGGCGAACGAAGAGGCTTGCGGGCGCGTTACTGATCGCGTTGCCCTCATTGCTTTTGCCCAGTCTATCCTGGCAGCCGAGGGGGTTCATCAGACGATGGGGGTTAGGTGGGCGGATAGGTTCTTACGAAGGCACAAAAACGTTCAAACGTTGATAGGAAGGCCCGTAGATGCAGATCGTATACATACGGGGAAAGAGGAGGAGATCCGGGACTTTTACCCTTACCTCGATGGCGTACGTAAGCATTACAACATACTGCCTTCGAACGAATACAACATGGATGAGACCGGTTTACAAGAAGGGGAATCCAGCCAGGCCAGGGTATTCGGGGTTACCCAGGGTACTCGCATTAGGGTAGCAAAGTCAACAGCCACATCGTGGGTGACGATAATCGAGTATATATCCAGGATGGGTCACAGGGGGACCCCTGCTGTTATATATAAGGGAAAAAGAGTACAGGCCCAGTGGTTTGGTCAAACGGTTGTTGAGTGGGAGTATACTGCCACCCCTAGTGGCTAGAGCAACAGTGCTATTGCAAATCGATGGATGGTTCAGGTTTTCCTGGTTGAAACGAAACCCAGGGATCACGACCAGTACCGGCTGCTTATACTCGACGGCCACCTTACGCACACGTCACCTGAGTTCATGTGGCTAGCATACATGAATAAGGTGGTTCTCGTATACCTTCCTGCCCACGCCAGCGATGAGATGCAACCCCTTGACGTCGGCGTTTTTTCTCCACTTAAAATCTACTTTCGGCAAGAAATGAGGCTCTGGGTATCGTATCTTGCCACGGCCCCGATATATAAGCAACGCATGCTTCAAGCTTACGTAAAGGCAAGTGCGAAGGCCTTTTCAACCTCGAATATATTAGCTGGGTGGAGAGAGTCAGGATTGTGGCCTTTAGACCCAACCAAGGTGCTGACTAAGAGGAAGGCAAGAAGGGAGCAAAAAAAGAAGCAATTAGTACCTGGAACACCCCCTTATCAACCACCAAAAAACGTTTGGGAGACTCCCCAGGGACCGGGTGATATCGCCAGGCAAATGAGAGAAATCGAAAAAAATAATATCGCTATCAATCGCGATATTCGAAACCTGGTTAGCAAGGCTGAAAAGGGGTTTGCCCTTCATACAGCCTCGATCGCCACCCTTCAAGCAGCCAATCTGGATCTGAGATTACAATTAGATCAATACGCCCCCGATATACGGCAAAACGTTCACCCTGATCCGAATAAGATATTTGCCAGCTTGCCAGAGATTAGAAACGCTCAATCTAAGAGAGAGAAAAGGCTGCCCGATAGACCCCTGCCCGATGAGCTAATAAAGGATTGTATTACTGTAAATTTAGGTATACCAAAGCCTAAAAGGCAAAGGAAAAGTAGATAGTTTTTTTAATTCAATTGGGTGTAAATTGGTAAAGATATTAATATTTTAATGTGGGTGGTGGTGGTGGTGGTGGTGTTCCAAAAGGGGGTCTGTTCCAAAAGTGGGTCAACACGGTTATATATCTTCCATAAAATACTTTCATAGACCACCTTAGCATGATCTCAGCTTAAAAGGCAGCAAAACGGGTTAATCGCGATTCTAGCGGACTTTAATATGTTAACTCCATAACCTAAGCTGTAATTGGTTGAGCAACGCTACCGGTCTTTGAAGCGTAAGCTTGAATCGTGATCGAGTCATAGATGCAAATCGGATTAATAATCGTACTTTATCTGATCACTGCAAAATTATACAACATCTGCATAGAAGGATCATGTATGGCGTATGAAGAAAAAAGGATTGAGATAAATATGAGCGAGCCCCCAAATAGATAACCATGTTAATCACCTTAAGTAATCAGTAGCTATTACACTAAACACATATAGAAACGTGACTGTTATGTATTAATCGTGTTATAAAATAAAATAAAGATTTTCGTTACGTGCTATGTTAGGTTAAAAGTTGCTATGTCCATTAGTTAGAAGCGAAGCAATCAGTTTCAACATGGTAACGTAGGAGAAGGAGAAAACATGTTTCAATTGAGAATGCTAAGATTAAAACGCGTTTGTTGTTTGATGGTATTTAGACACACGGGGAAGTATCTGCATAGGCAGGTACGTATGTACCTTTCAATGTTAAAAACTATATTATATCTTAAAATCATTCTTGGACACCCCACGACATACTTCATCGTATATATCGATTATATATCGACTGAGAACCCAAAGTAACGCCTTATATTTTAATCTCATGTTAATTCCATTAATAGGCAACACCGAAGTGTTGGTTGGACACCTGGAGTGCCAGGATAATAAGGGGCGTTTGAGGGATCTTGATTAACTACTACTTATTGCTATGGATGGTGCTATCGCTTTCTAAGCAGTCATGTGAAGGGAAATAGGGAAAATTGTCCGAATTGAGATCACAGTATAACTAATAGCGAGTCAAAACTCACATCTCCATATCTCCTAAGGCTTCTAATACCGTACGTACTTGATACATAGGCCAGTTACCTATACTGTTTAGATTTATGCACCCATGAAACCCCCTTATATATCACTCGAACTTGAACTTAGCCACTCGCCATTGCTCTCCAAATTATGCTTATTAACTAGAACGGTGCTCCAGCCCGTGTAAGCTTTCTTATGTTTACAATTTTAGAGAATACTTCCGTCTTATCAATAACATCTCGTACGTTGCCGTTGCCTCTTCAAAGTACCAGGTACTGTAATCTGTCATAACCATAGTATCAGACGACAGCAATCCCATTATCAATTAAGCGCTATGGCCAATACCTTCCAATGTTATAGTTACTTAAAGTTCATTAGCAGCAAATTTTTCACTGCCTGATGACTAGTAAGGTCAGGTACGACTTCGCCTTTTCCGTAGTCATAGACAACGACCACCTCGTGCCCTTCCCTCCTAATCGTCAACTACATAGGACCCACTCCATTGAAAGGCAGGTCTTTAAAAATCGAACCGGTCCTGTAAAATTTCACAATTCTTTTCAGATACATCTTTCGTACACGACTTCACTTTGCCCACCATAACAAAGTGAATAACTTCACAATTGATTGCATTGACGAGAAGAATCGCCACAAGCCATCACGGCACACCTACGTGAGTAATATTCCATCTCACATCTATGCAATAAAAATATCAATTAACATCGTCACTCTTCTAGTCGCAAGGCATAGCCGCCCTTCAAGTACCAACCAGACCTTATCGTTCATCTACTCGGTCACATATTCACAATGTCGGACTTATCCCCCTCCACTTATCATTCCGCTTCAGAGTCCGGTCCCGATCACACTTCTGACAAGCAAATGGTTACCAACGACGTATTCTACCTCATGGTCCAAGGAAAATTCCTTAACTCGTGGCGAGACATATGTTCCCTTCGCCAGACTTCCAAAGATCTAGCTCGCATCCTAGGGCCGGCACTTTATCGTAAGGACATTCGATATGTCATGTCGGTGGAGGAAGACAACACAGGCATGCACTTCGATCCTGATGTAGTGGATCCTAGGCTGAATCCAGACGGAAGCAACCCTCTTGATCAACCGCGCGCGAAAATCCCGGAATCTGACAGTGACGAACCTGAGGACAGCGACAGCGACTACGACAACAGTGACTCTGATGGGCATAGTGACGACAATGAGTTCAATTACTACCATCTTGAAGACGAACTTACTCGGAGAAGAGATAGAAGAGGCGAACCTTACGTCGAAAGACACGAAGCACATCTCGACCGCCCGACATGTTGGTCCTTAGAAACCACAGCTCTGCATTGGGCCGCAAAGTACAACTATGTCGACATGCTTAAACTCATACTGAAGTATGCCTTACATGTCGACCCAGTGTACTTGGATGCGAAAGTTAAGGGAGGAAAAACGGCCCTTGCAGTCGCCGCGGAAAGCGGCTCTATCGAAGCAATCCAGATGCTGATTGCTGCCGGGGCTTTTGTGGATGCGCCTTCACCATACTCGTCAACCTTCACGAGAAAGTTCCAGGGAGCCCGTCTTCGTTACCTGGACCCAGACCACCCAGTCCGTTTCCGCGAACGAAGAACACAGTTCTTAACACCGCTTGTACACGCCATTCGCCGTCGCGAAGAGGCAGCTGCGATTCTCCTAGCGCAGCATACCGAGCATTTGAGCAGTGGTGACTGGGACCTCTCACGAGTCATCGTCTCGCCCCTGAACATGGCAGTGAAGAAGGGGATGATCAACGTCATCAAAGCCTTGATTTCCCGAGGGTACATTGACTGTGGCCGTGCCTTGGAGCATGAGCGCGAACGGGAGACATTATGTGTCGCTTCCTCTACCAGGAACAATCATGAGATGATAGGCATGCTTCTCGACCTCGGTCTAGATATCGGCATGAAAGGATGCTGGGGTTGGTATGCTATTGAATGGGCGATTCACAGCAAATGCCACGACAACGCGCTCTACCTGCTTGGTCGTGAGGACCCCAATTACGTGGGTGAACGTATCGTTCGTGCGCTGCGCCGAGCTCTGCTCCACGACCGACACCTCGAAGTGACCAAAGTACTCGCAGAACGATTCAATTCTCAAGGTCGATTTGACGTACTTCAAGAGCAGCTTCGCGAGTTTTTGCCCTCGGAGAAGCCTGTGTCGAAGTATCGTGTGGAGACGCTTCGCTACCTCGTTGACCTGATGGCTGTAGGGCTCAACAAAGACTACCTTGAGGATGGCCAGACATACCTCCACTGTCTCCTGAAGAAGCCCGACTGTGACGCCATTCTAGGGGAAGATCTCGACTTCATGCTTAGCATGGCTGGAGATACATTTGACATCAATGCCACGGACGCCGAAGGACACACGGCTCTTGACTACGCAATATTGAATGGGGATCAGGAAGCAGAAGATGCCCTCAGGGAACGTGGATGCGGGTTATCTGAAGTGGTGGAGTGATTGAGAGAGTTCGAAACGCAGCAGCTGCAGGTGATCAGTCTTGTTCAGTAATTTACAGGACTAATAGATCTCGCAGTCTTGTTTGTGTGATGGGGGTTGTCTAGGGCAAGAGGGGTTAGTTACACAGACAATGGTGTTTCTTCATGAGATTGTCACCACGCTATTGAGGCCCTTTTCATTTTCGCTTTAGCTCAATTGATCACCCCTCTCCATTAACAATATCTTATGAATTCAATCAGTGCGTCGTAAGAATCTAGTGGCTTGTCTACCTAGTCTAGAAGAGGTTGTAATGTCGTCAAAATATTTCTATGCATCGGTGCTAAGCTAAAATGTTTACCCCTGTATTTACCCCTCTGTCCTAACTTGTAGGGGGCCGAAGATTGGGGTCGGTATCTGGGCTAAGATCTCGAACCGAAACAGCTTTTTGGGCTGTTCTTGGACCTTCCAACAACCAAGCGATAATTACTATCCTTTTCCCGACGGCTATCGTTTGGATTTTATGAATCTCCAATGCTAAATTCCAAGTACTCAATTTAGTAGGTAACAGATAGATAACATTCCAATCTTATCCTGATGCCCCTAAAAACCGTACTAATCACCGGCTGCGGTCCGAACGGTATCGGCTCCGCCCTCGCGACCGAATTCCACATGCGGGGCCACCGCGTCTTCGCCACGGGACTCGACGAAGATCTGCTCGCTCACCTTCACAACCTAGGCATCGAGACGCTGGTCTTGGACGTGACCTCGGCAGAGTCAATTAAGCAGACTGTTGCGCACGTTGCGAAATTGACAGATAGCAAACTGGATATCCTAGTCAATAACGCGGGCATGATGCACGTGATGCCGTTCGCAGACTCGGACGTAGAAGACGCGCGCAGGCTCTTCGACGTCAACGTCCTAGGGGTGATAGGTGTGACTCGGGCCTTTTTACCGCTGCTGCGCTCCGCTGCTGTCGCCTCGAAGAACAACGGCGGGGGCGACGCGCTCGTCGCAAATATCGTCAGCGTCAACTCCGAATTCCGGCCCCCGTTCTTCAGCTTCTACAACGCGTCGAAGGCCGCCGTCGAGGTCCTAGGCGCTAGTATCCGGCCCGAGCTCAAGCCGATGGGCATCCGCGTCGTGACGGTGAAGACCGGGAGCGTTGGGACCGGGTTGTTTGCGAATGCGCCGGTGATGCGGCTCCCGGAGGAGAGCTGGTATGCGCCTGCGAGGGAGTTCATCGAGGGGAGGAGGATGTTGGAGCAGGCGCGGTTCGTGCAACCCGAGGTGTATGCGAGAAATGTCGTGGATGAACTGCTCAAGACGGGGTGGCAGGTGAAGAAGGTTGTGTGGCAGGGCGGGCTGTCATCCTTCGCCTGGGTCTTGAGTTGGTTTGGATGGGAGGGGATGATGGTAAGTCAGAACTGTGGATGTTTTTGGTTCGTCGCCTTACTGTTACTAACAAGGAGTAGGATGGCATTTACATCCGAGGGAACAAGCTAAACAAGTGCGCTACGCATACGTAGTTCGTGAGACCGACGGAACTAGTCTCGGCACTTACTCAACTCGGTGGAGTGTATTCGTAAGTACGGCTCCGCCGCGTTCTAACTACCGGCCTTTCCACGGAGCATCGTGAAATTGTCGGGTTTTTGGAACCTACCTAGGTATGTAAACTAAAATAAACGCATCGAGTTCCACACTAGGAACGTATCATGCTCTCTGTGAACGAAACACCGCCTACCTAAGCATTAGTGGTTTGTCAGTATACCCTCACCAACGACTTTCAATTAGCATCAACTAACTAACCTTTAACAGAGTGGTAAAATCCATCGTTGCCATCGATGGGCCCCGCGTTCGATTCGCGGCTAATGCATTCTTTTTTCCATTTTGTTGTATTTTTTTTTATCTTCGTATTCGCATTTTTGAGAGGTTGTGAGTGGTTGTCTGGGTTGGTTTGCCTTCGCGAGATGGAGGTTGGCATATTTTTTATTCAAAGCCATGCGATATAACACATATGGTCGCAGTTTAATAAACTCGAACTAGAATGATATCTCGTTGTGAATGCCACCAATGCCACCCTTCTAACCACCCATTAAACCACCCGCTTAGCCACCCGTTTAACCCCCGTTGAGCCACCTTCTCAAAGGTTGCTTAGTCACCCAGATTATGGGTCTTTTTTTACGTGAAAGGAGCCAATTAGGTAAGCACCTTAGGTAATCAATCCGTCCCTGCCACCCACCTAGTCCGTGCGCGAGAACCAGCTTTTGACAAGCTTTTCGCTTTTGAAAAACACAATTTCCCTCGTAAAACTCGAGCATTGTCACGCGTAGAATTGAATATTCCAGAAATATTTTTCTCTATCTTTTCAGGTCAAGTAATGCTCTAAATTTCCCCATAACTACCTACATACATTCAAAAGCAATCCAACCATCATACAGATAGCCGAGGAACAGCATACTTGAACACATTACCCGGGTCGTACTTATTCTTAAGCGCCACCAGGGTATCGTAATGCGACCCGTAGATCTTCTTCAAGTCCGAGTCGTCATTATCCATCAATGACACATACGATGACCCCATCACGTTTTCAGGATCGGCTTCCCTGAGTTCGTTCATAAGTCCATTTCCCCATTCCGCGCCTTTTATCTCAAGCTCTTTCACGGGCGTCATCGTTACGAGTTCAAGCATGTGGTGCTCAACTCGAGACCCGAAGACGGAGTGTTCGCTCGGCTCTGGCGCTCGTAGCATGTGCAGCGAAAGAGCAATACCGCCGCCCGGAATCGAGGACGTGTACTTGGCTAAGACCTCTGCCGTCTTGGGGGTGTATTTCTTGATATTCAAGGTATACGCTCGCCCGTAGCTTCCGTAGGTAAGTAGCGTTTCGTTGAATGCGCAGTACGCCGAGACGGTCCGCGGCTCGGGGTTGTTCATCAGGCAAGGGCCAAGAGCCGCGATCTTGTCAATCCACTTCTTGCCTTCTTCGTGGTCGGCCGCCGTCCAGGTAGCGCCAACAGCGAAATTTTTGCCGAGATTAGGAAGCTCTATCCCGAAGAGCTGAAGCTGGAGAGCCCTTGGAAGAGGTTGCTCTGCAGCTAGCTTCTCGTACCCTTCGCTGTAGATCGTCCAAGCCGTCTTCAGGTCGCTCGAATCGAAGATCAAAAGAGAGACAAGCATCTCTTTTAGAGGGTAAACCTTGATCGTCAACTCAGTAATAATGCCGAATATCCCACCACCTCCACGGATGCCCTTCAGCAGCTCATCACCAGCATCCACAAGCTCGCCCTTAGCATTAACAACTTTCGCCCCTACAATCTGATCAACCCCCAAGCCATGGCTCGTCGAGAACGGGCCGTAGCCGCCGAGCGTCGCCCAACCGACATACCCCACACTAGCAACCGTGCCCACCGGCGTGATCAGCCCTCTCGCATCCAGCTCCTTCGCGAGGTCCCTAAAGATGATACCTCCGCCGACGCTCGCGGTCTTCTCGTCCTCGCTGACGCGCACGTAGTTAATGTCGCGTAAATCGATGGTCAGGGCGCCACGGACCTGGCTCCGCCCCGCGCAATCGTGGCCGCCGCTACGGACCACGAAGTCGACGTCGTTCTCAACGCAATGCTTTACCAAAGCCTGGACGTCGGCGGCGGTCTGTGGGCGCGCGATGGCGATCGGCACGTCGTCATCCCGCTTCACGAAGCACGCGCGCACGTCTTCGAAGTTAGAGCTCAAAGGCGTGATGAGCTTAATGCCGGGGTGGTTCTTGGTTAGGTGCTGCTCGAGCACCGTGAGAGTTTCTGCTGTGTTTGGTGCCATCGTATTTTCTTTTTAGTTTTCTTCCAGTTGTTCTTATTTTCCCTCGTTTTCTTCGCCTTGATTCTCCTGTTGGGCTGAGATATATAGCAGATTGCAGATCAGAAAGTAAAGGAGGAGGGTGCTACTCTCGAGGCCTTTCTTCTAAGCACATACCTAGGTAGGTAGGTAAGCAGCCTAAGGTAGTCATGATGGACTATATACCATTTAATTCCAATTGTAAAAGGCCCTAGATATGTATGGGCATCCTAGAACGAAGGATTATAACTTACGTGCATTACCGAGAATGAGAGCCAGCATGCTTGGGGTATCCTTCCAGGATCTAACTGTGGCGCAGCACGACATGAAGATATCTATGGATGTTGCTACGATCGGTTTCTGCAAGGTGCGTAAGCAGCCCGATAGAGGTTAAAGCTATCCCGGACGGACTGGCGGCAATCGGTCTATGACTTGTGCTTGAATAGGTCCCTGGGCACATACCTATCTTGCAGGCAATAAAGCTTACACGAGAGACAACAAGGGGAAAAACATCATATTATTGTATATCATCGAGTAGATGTAGTAGAATGGATGGAATTAACTACACACCTTTACCTAAAATGACGGTAGACTGCGGCTCCCATGGAGTATCTCTCTAAGTTAGCTCCTTGTTCACTCTCAGTTACTTGTGATTTGCTGACTACTATGTAGGTAGTTATCTCTGATGTGACAATTACGAACGCCATGGTCTATGGGGAATATGTCCCACTAGTGTATTCTGCTGATATTACTTCCGGGGCCGTGTCCCTTGAGTTCCCGATATACAATAACACTGCCATATCCTTTCCATCGTACCAGATACTCGAGCATAGACCGGTTACTTTGCTGGTTTATCCTTCGCTGAGATAGGCGCTCTATATCGTAGCATTGGTATTGCTCACTGTCCCCTTCCACCCATACCTTCCCCGGCTTTGGTGATCTCCGCTGTCAAGCGATACGATTGGTGTGTGTGTTCAACTTAGTTGTATTTCTTAAGTGTTGGAGCACAGTGTGCTAAGCAGGGCTAACATGTGGGTTACATGACATTGCCACCTCCGAAAAAACGATACCGCCCTCGATATTACGGCCTTTTTCGCAAGGCAAAATCTGCTAATAATTCTTATTTGTCATCGCCCAGATCTCCTTCTGCTATCCATTTTGTATACTCATGCCCCTGTCCTTCTGTCAAGCGATGGCTTGAAGTGTTCAATCTTAGTTGTATTCTTTTAGTGCTAGAGCAGTGTGTTCGATCTAAAGATATTATGTGCTAGTACTAATGCTAAGTGGGGCTTATGTGTATGTCACATGACACTACCATAACAGGGACTTGAGCTCTGTATCGTTAAGCTTGCACAAGACGTGTAGTCGGAAGGTATAGCGCTTGAGGCTTTCCGTAATATCCTGTCTGGTTTGATAGGAGAAATATATGGGTAAGAATGCTTGTCGCATCAAAGGAAGGAAAGCTCGAAGAGCTTTAGCCGCAGCAAGATAGCATAGGAATACCCTTTACTGTGTGCGCTACACCTTCCATCGGTACACTCCATCTAGACATTCGAAATAGGTCTTATGTTAAGTTTTCGAGATATTATTGGTATTCGTTTTACTCTCTCTGTAAGGCTGTTGCCGTTATTCGGCTTCCTTTCTAGCGAGGGGAAAAGAGCATGGCTGATATTAATCCCACTCGACTATACTTGATCCGAGCCTTTCTCGGGTATCATTTTTGGCTTTCGTTATGTCTGCCCGATTGCTTTTAATTTAAAAGGTGAAATTTTTACAAGCCCCTTTAGGGCGCGGCCGTGAGACTAGAATATAATAGAAACAGGTCTGTATTTTTGGTTGTTGTAAGAGAGAGAAATATCCCAGGTGGTGGGGGGTTCTAAAATTCTAAAATTAGGCACCTTCCCAGTACTCCCCGCACTTTCCTAGCTTGTACACCCCACTAATCCCTACCGGACCGGGGTGCCTGGGTATATCCCCTATTCCTTCCTTTCCTGTAGCTTATCCGCCACTATCCCTGCCAGTTTCATCACATTCGTGTTTCTATCCATCAACGTCAAAAAGAGCACGTCTACACCTGTCGCGCTGAAAATCGACTGTCGCAGCTCCGCCGCCAACATCGAGTCCATCCCGAAATCTGACAGAGGTGTCTTAACATCTAACTTAGCGACGGGAACTAAAATCAAATTGGACATTTTCTTCGCAATCATGTCCCTAACAGCCGTTAAAATGGCTGCTTTATCTCCCGAGTCGAGCGCGTCACTAATTGCGGACCATTGCGAACCCGAACCTTGCGCTGCCTCGCCAGCACTGCTACGTTTAAGGGCGGAAGTCAGCACAGAGAAGCGTGCGTCATCTAGGAACTGCCAGTATCCGTTGTAACCCTGTTTATGTTTGTCCTGGAGACCCGTCACCTCCAGACCGGTGAGGAGGTGCGGGTGCGAGAGCAGGTCCTCGGGGTGCGCTGAGGTCGGCGGTTGAGAAAGAGCGAAATCAAAGATCTGCAGCAGTTCGTCTTCCGTGATGGACCGAATCCCTTTACGGAGTAGAAGGTCCTCTATGTGCGGGTTCTCGTGCAGATAGCCGACCTCGGACACCATGCCTATTCCGAGGGAGATGGCGGCTAGACCGAGACTACGGCGGTAGCGAGCGAAAACGTCCAAGAAATTGTTGGCCGCGCAGTAGTTACCCTCTGTGGCGGTGCCGACCTTGCCGTTGATGGAGCTTGTCATGATGAAGAAGTCGAGCTCTTTTTCCTTGTCAAGCTTCGACAGTGCATTATGTATGTTCCAGCTACCCTTGACCTTCGCCTCAGTGCCGGTAAGCCAGGACTCTCGGGACATGTCCTTGAAGATCGCCTCGTTCAGACCCATTGCAGCCTGTACAACCCCTCCTAGGGGGGCTGGTGCCGCCCCGACGGCCCTTATCATATCATCCTCATTCGCTACATCGCCCTTGACTATTGTGCAGCTCGCACCAGCCTTTTCCAAATTTTCAACAAGGCGTTTCGCTGCCGGCTTCTCGGTGCCCGAACGGCCAACAAATACAAATTTACGTGCACCGCGGCTCAACATCCACATTGAAAGACTACGGCCAAGACCACCCAAGCACCCGATGAGCAAGTAGCTCTTGTTAGGATCTAGGATAGCCGAGAACTTATCGGGTACGACTGGAACCATCTGAGTCTGGTCCTCAAACGAGATAACGATCTTCCCCATCCGCTTCGAGCTATTAAAATAATTAAAGGCGGCCGCTACGTCAGAGGCGTTAAAGACGGACAGGGGCTTCACGGGCTGTACACGCCCGCCTCGCAAAAATTCCATGGCACGTGCCAACATAGTCTGGTAGAGGACGTGGTGCGCTCGAGACTTCGATTCGGCTAGCATACTGAGGTCGAATGCCGTAAATGTCGTGCCATGAGAAAACCCTTGCATGTTTAAGTTGCCGCCGTCGACAATGTCGCGTTTGCCGATTTCGATGAAGCGGCCGAAGTCTGCCAAACACTCCCAACTCTCGTGAAGGAGCTCGCCAACCAATGAGTTGAGAATGACATCAACGCCCCGGCCAGCTGTGACTGCCTTGATTCCGGCGACGAAACTCGAATCGCGAGAATTGAAAATGTGGTCAGCTCGAAGGCCAAAATTATCTATAAGATATTGCTTCTTCTCATCTGTCCCAACCGTAGCAAAGATTTCCGCACCGATAAGCTTAGCCATCTGAATAGTCGCAATACCGACACCCCCAGCCGCAGAGTGGATGAGAATACTTTCCCCAGGCTGTAGCTGTGCGCGGTGATGGAGAGCATAGATTGCGGTTACGAAAACAACTAAGACAGACGCCATCACGCGCAGGTCTTCGTCCTCTCCCAGCTTCACGCAGCTCCAAGACGGCACTGTCTCGAAAGTGCTAAAGTGGCCGGGATACATGACGGCCACTTTATCACCGACAACTAATTCTCCAACGGCAGAGCCAGTCGCAACAACCTGGCCTGTATACTCGAGACTACAAGACGCTTCGGTCGTGTGGACACGCCCGGCGAGAGCATACACGTCTTTGGCGTTGAGACCGACGCAGTACACTTTGATTACTACGTGATCTGCCGCTAGATGATCAGTGTCACGGTGCGGCTTCTTGACAAATTGCACTGTACTAAGCTGACCCGGCTTTTGCAGCGACAGCGCAGCGGCACCAGCATTCGCGAGTGGGAGCAATGTTGCAATGGCATCTTGCCGATCGCGGAACTGTTTATTCATATGCTCGTCAGGTACAGCCCGGCTAATCATGAGCCCAGAGTCGTCCTTGATATATTCGTAGTCAACAATTGGGTTCTTGGCCTGGTTGAGGATTGCCACAATATCGCGAGACATGGATTCGGGGTCTGCCTGTGGGTCCAATTCAAGCGAGAAGATCTTCGTCGAAGGTTGCTCTGTCATTATTGCTCTCGCGAGCCCGGAGAATAGGGAAAGGGTTGGGTCGAAACCTTTGTGGACGCCAGACCCTGTGACCCAGACGATTTGTGCCGCCTTCTCTATAACCTTCTTGATTCCAAGGAAGTCTAGTTGTTCGGCCTTAGCAAGAACAGCCTTTTCTAGCTCAACGGTAGAGATGACCAGTGCGTTATCTGGGATAGACGATATAGTGAGATCTGCGAGTGCTATCTGTTGTACGGGTGCACCCAGGCCTATACTAAGCTCGTCTTTCAGCTTGGCATCTATAGGATGCGCTGGGGACCCGCAGACATGAATGATATTGCGAGAGATGGTGGATGCACCATTAGTCAAAGCCGGCAATTTCCTAATAAGTTGGATATTGTGTGACCTCGTGGCCTTCGAACAAATGGGAGAAAATCCATCGACTAAAGAATCACAACTAATATTAGATGCAGCGACTCGGAGAAACAGAGTGTGGACAGTTGTGTTCCTACTGAGCTGCTTAAATACAGCTAGATCTTCGGGGAGAATGACGAGTCCATACTGGTTCGTTGGATCATCTTTCTTGTACGCTAATGACTTCAGACTAAGGGGCATGGTGAAATTGCGGATCTCGGCCACTTCGAGCTCGCCATTGCTCGTCAAGCGGCCGAGCGAGAAGGAGCGAAAGCGTCGGTGATGCGACGTAGCTTTAAGAACCTCTAGTAGGACCATTACAACCAAAGCGTGATCGGTAGAGAGGCACAGGATGTGGGCGTCGGGGTTCTTGTGCACGAACAGATCAATGGCGGCTAGTATATGCCCTCTCGAGCCTAGACGTCCCAGATCCGTGATCGATAAAATTCGATCAAGTGCTTCGGAGAAGGAGGCATTATCCTTAATCTTGCCTATATCATGCTTCCAGCTGAATCTGAGAAGAGGATGACGTATTTCTACCTTCTCATTACCGGCAAATGTGGTTATATCGACACCTTTAAAATGAGCTATCGTCTGCTGCTGAGCATCGAGCAAGGCGGAGTCAAGCTGGTTTGAGGAGAAACCAATGACCTGAGACGCAGAGCGAATTATGCCTACGCCCTCTGCATGTGGGCTCAAGGCGATTGTGGCTTTTCCTATCCTCGTCGGTACTTTTGCGACCATGGAGTGTATGAACCCTCCAGTGCAAGAAATAAGACCAGCCTGGAATAGGCTGTCAAGAAGAGTTGGATGGACGAGATACCGATCTTTTGACGTAGCTCCCCGGACTTCCGGGGCTATCGATTTTGTCCTTGCTTCGGCATACATCGCCCCCTTAGGATCCGGTGTATAAATCTCATCCATATGTTGGAATGTAGGACCGAATCCTAGGCCACCCCTTGCGATGCTTTCATACCAAAGACGCTTGGACTGGGGTGCAATGCGGCTATTTGAGGATGGTAAGGATAAGCTTGTAACAGCTCCTAACTCGAATTTTAAGGATCCTCTGGCGCGTATCGTCGCGACGCCATCCGAAATAGAAGATATTTGGAACTCCCACCAATTTTTGGACGTGGTGACATTCGAAAGGGCGAGACGTCGCAGCTCGGTGTACAGCTCGATAGATTTTTCGTCGTCTAAAGGCAGGGCATTGAGCAAGTCTACATGCCGGAACTTAATTGACGAGGCAGTGGAAGGCGTGCTGTCTGACGCTGTTTGTATCAAGGCTTCCACTGCCATCGACATGTAACCAGCAGCAGGAAAGACGACCGTCTCGCCAAGCTTGTGGTCGCGAAGCCATGGCACACTGTCTAGCCGAAGTGTGTTACGCCAACCAAAGGTCGTCTTGTTTCCACCGGGTATTTCGCTGCCCAAAAGTTCGTGTGGAGGATGCTTACGGAAACGTCCTTCGCTGCTGACGCGAGACTCAGTCCACAACGGCTCCTCGTAGTGCCAGGGATAGGTAGGCAAATCACACAGGACCTTAGGTGCAGCAGCACGTTTTGTATGGGCCTTGTTGAGGGCGGCAAAATCAACATCGAATCCCCGTGTGTAGAGATCGCCGATGAAACTGAGGAGCGATACTGACGAATCTTTGCCTCTAGTTAATGTTGCTAAGTAAGAGGTAGATTTACCCAAAGTGTGCATGGTTGGCATCTTAAGCGCCGCGTGGGGGCCGATCTCGACGAACGTCATATTTTCAGTCATCTTGGAAAGCCCTGTAAGACCTTCACTAAAGTGGACAGGGGACTCCAGATTCCTGCGCCAGTATGAGGGTGTGCGAACATGCTTCTCGCTAACCTCTTGACATGTCACCGTTGAGAACATCCGCGCTCGCGTGGGGGTGGCGTTCTGAGCGGACCCGTCTTCTAGCGCCCAAGCTCGCTCGAGAAGCTCCTCGTATGAGTGACCAATAGCGGACATGTGGTGAGAGTGATATGCTCTACCATCAGTTCTCAGCATCCGAGCGAACACCCCTTCTGCTTGCAGCGCGACGAAAACTTCATGGACACCATCACTGTCACCGCTGATAGTGACGCTTTCAGGCGAGTTAATACATGCTACTCTGACCTTTGCGCCAAGGTCCAGCTTAGTAATCCATTCGTTAGTGCTATCGGACCCAAGACCGACCGCAGCCATAGAGCCCGCAGAGGTTATCTTGGTGACAATGTATCCTCTGTAATAAGCGGCAGCAATCGCCTCTCGGGCGTTAAGTAGGCCTGCGGCATATGCTGCGCCAATCTCGCCTGAGGAATGGCCGACCGTTCCGAGAGGAGATATTGACCAATCTCGCAGCAAGTTGATGATGCCAATCTGCACAGCTGTTGTGATAGGTTGAGCGAACTCGGCCTGGTCGATTGGACACTTCTCCGAGGTGTCCATTAAGACATCATATATCTTCCAAGGCGGAGCATGCGGAAGAGAAGACAGCGCCTTATCTAATTGATGGATGGTACGGGAAAATGTCGCGAACTGCATCAGCTCCCGGGCCATACCTTTATATTGCGCGCCCTGTCCTGTGAAGACAAATGCACACTTTCGTTCGACATGATCGTTCTCCGCGCTCGAGAGACGGAGGTTGTCGAGACTGATGTCTTGGGATAAGGTAGAATCCTTAGCGACGATATACCCCCGAAGAGGTAAGTGTGTGCGACGCTGTCCGAGGGTGTACGCCAAATCTGTGATTGGGATGGACAACAAGTCTAACTCAAGCAATTTCTCGACTCTGCTATTTAGTGAAGGAAGAGTATTTGCTGAAAATGGAATAAGGTAGGTCGGGTCCGAAGAAACGCTGTTGTACTCATCATCATGGCCATTGACTTGGCCATTGCGATACCCATTTGCTCCATTTGTTCCATTTGTCGCATTTATACCGTTCACGCCATTTACACCGGCATGTAGGCCTCCGTGGCCGTTAGTGAGGACTTTATTGCGAACCAAAGGTGCCGATTCAAGAATGCTATGCGCGTTGGCGCCGCCATAACCGAAAGAATTGACGCTAACACGGCGAATCCCCTGATCGTTAGTAGGGAGTGGAATTGTGCTCGTCACAATTTGGACTCCCCAATCGTCGATTTTAAGCTTTGGGTTCAATTGCTTGAGCCCAATGGTTGCTGGGATCTGCCCCCTTTCAAGCATGAGGGTGGCTTTGATAATGCTAGTCAAGCCACTAGCCGCCTCGCTGTGTCCTAGATTTGTCTTAACAGACCCTATGAATAGAGGGGAATTTCTCTCGTCCTTTCGGAAAACGCGAGAGAGAGCCTCGACCTCTATCGGATCGCCGACGCTGGTACCTGTGCCATGGGCTTCTACATATGAGGTATCGGACGGGTTCAATCCAGCTCGCACATATGCTTTGCGAATGACGGCTTCCTGCCCATCGATACTCGGTTGTGTAATCCCAGGGGTGTGTCCATTACTGTTCACAGCTACAGAACGTATGACTGACCTAATTGGGTCACCGTCACGGATAGCATCGTCAAGCCGCTTGATGAAGATGGCATTAACACCATCAGCTCGCCCGTAGCTGATAGTATGTGATGTGTTAGCAAGTACTTCGTCTTGGTGCTCATAAGATGCTCGACTTACCCATCAGCAGATGCGTCAAAGGTGTGACAAGTTGAAGATGGAGAGATAACACCGGCTTGGGAGATAGCCACATGCAACTCAGGGGCCTGTATAAGGTTCACGCCCGCAACAACGGCAGAATCACATTCGTCTGCCAATAGCGCCGAGCATGCGGAGTGAAGGGCGTATAATGAAGACGAACATGCGGTGTCAAGTACGCAGCTTGGGCCTTTCAGGTTGAACACATGGCTAATCCTATTTGCCAAGATGGTCGTCCCCATACCAATCTGACTATATCTATTTAAGCTTTCGACATCCTTCGTTTGCATCGCAATAAAATCTGGGGTAAAGGAGGCAACTAGTCAAATTTAATATGTGGTCCTGCTCGAGTAATGGTCACTTTCACATACCATAACAGCCGATGTTAGCACCAGAGGCATCGTCTAAGGACACCCCAGCGCTCTCGAAACTTTCATAAACAACCTCAAGCAGCTTACGCTGCTGCGGGTCCATAACGCTAGCTTGCTTATTGTTAATGCCGAAGAACTGGTTGTCGAAGTTCCTAATATCTTCTTGGATGAAATAGCCCCCCAGTGCCTCCGTCGTCGACGGTTGGTCCTTGCTGCCATGGTAGCCATCGATATTAAAGCGCGACTCGGGCAGCTTTCCACCAGCAGACCGTCTTTCATCAAGGAACTCCCATAATTGTGAGGGTTTAGAGATGTTTCCAGGTAATCGGCAGCCTATTTTCTTCTCATCAGCATCTACGCCACAATCCCCTATCGTTGAAAGTATCACTTACCTATGCCGACAATGGCAATTGGCTTTAACGGAGAGGTATCCATACCTCTTGGCATATCATAGCAACGCTGGACGTTCTGTCCTAGGAATCTCAAAGCGTATAGTTACCAGATACAACAATTATGTAATTAAAAAGGGTCACAATTCTCAGATGACTACCTGCGATATTAAGTACGTAGTTAATTTCTCAGTTTACTACATCTCACTTCACCCCAGCAGAGACAAAATCGAGACAGAATCGAGACTAAGTTCAACTCTCATCTGTCGTGCACATCACTGTGCAATAGATCGACAATACCTACCCAAAGCGAGACCGCTATATGCACGTCAGCATGAGGCACGGTAGATAGCAGCATCCTCCACCCAGAACAAAACTAAATTCTATAAAAAAAAAATCCGACTATTTCTCAGCTCCTTCACATCAGCGCGCGTTATAACAGCTCGAGCTCCACTTCATCCCCTGTTAGTGCTGAGCTAAGTAACCTCACATACCTAACCAGGGTAGGTAAGGGAGGGCGGCAGTGTCTGCTGGTACGGCAGTCGACAGCGGATTGATCGGGGACCATGACGACGACGAAAAAAAAAAATGTATGGGACCAACGGACAGCACAGGTCCGCCGAATTGCTGGACTTGATACCCAAGCCCGCAACCTCGGGCACGATTACCTAGGTGGGTATGTAAGTGAATGTTATTAGATAATAATCGGTTTATCCCAAAGGCGTGGTGACATCGTCTAACGGCACGGTGGTCCACTCGGCTTATACCTATCGCAACTTAGCAGCGTGGAGTCCTAATCTTACAGCACAGACTCTCCCCTACAGATTTAAGCATATTTTCGGCTTGTCGATGTCAAATTAAGATTTTTCCGCTGTCAATTGACGTGCTCGCCACTTTTTTATCGGCGACAATGCCGGTTTCTATTTGGCTATCGATAGATATTTGATGTGAACCTTGATGGCATTGTCACCAGACTATCTAGAAACCCCACTTGCGACCTCTTTACGGCGCCGGCAGCGGCGGCAGGACGGGAAAGGTTGTCAAGAGACGACAGCGAGGTCTATGATCGCCCTTTTTGGGACATGGCACAAATGTATGGGAGTTGTATACCTAGAAAGGTAAGTAGATATAAGTCAATTGGGTCATCGTGTCTTTAGGCAAGCCGTAGATATTAATTCCGTTTAACTTGAAATTTTACACGTTTAATGTTATATATACATATGCCATTATTTACAATTCCCGTCGTGATCTTAACATCCATAACACCCTTTTTTATGTACATAGTATGGATACATTCAACCCCATGCCGATTCCCTCGTAGATATATACTAGTATCACCTGCTATGAACAGTGATCTGCGTCTTAACATGGATCCGATCCAGCGCTATCGCCGGGCCGTTGCGACTCGCGGGCTCCAAGTGGCTCTGCGCCTCGAGGTCCTCGGCCATGGAGCCGGCGCTGCTGACGAGGCGCTCGAAGCCGTCGCGGTTGGCGGACTTGGCGCCGCGGGCGCTGGCCGAGGTGCCGTAGTCGGTGGACGCGGGGTCCGTGTGCTTGTTGCTGCCGCTGCTGCCCTTGGCGTTGGCGCCGCGGCCGCCGGGCCAGCGCGGCCCGAGCAGCGTCTTGACGAGCCCGAACGTGTTCGGCACGCTGATGCTGACGAGCGACACCCCGCCCTCCAGGCACGCCCAGTACAGGTACGACGGCAGGTTCCACGTCAGGTCCTGCGCCAGGTCCGGGATCAGGTGGATCGTCGAGATCAGCCGGCCGACCGAGAGCACGATGACGGAGTAGGCCAGGAAGAAGGCGGCTAGCAGGTAGATGCGCCGCTTCAGACTTAGTTTCAGGGCCCAGATCATGGGCACCGGGAGCAGCAGGATGTACAAGTCAATTGACACGGAGAGGGTGGCCGTGCTCAGGTACCAGGCAAACGTGTTGATGCATGTGCCCGGCAGCGTCGAGTCCCATGCCTTCTCGATCGGAGAGCACTGGAAGATAGTCGATATGAGAGCCGACGTTAGCCAGCACACCACGAGGGAGCCGGCAACCCAGAGGTTGATGCCGAAGTTTCTGTTGTTGGAGCGAAAGACGCGCGCGTAGAAGAAGATGGCCGACAGCTTAGGGAAGGATATGGAGCAGTCGAAGAAGAATATGGCGATGTACAGGTATTTTGCGCCCTGTACGAGATATGCCGGGTTATTCGCCGCTACCACCGCGGCGTGAAGTCCCAGCCCAAAGGTTGTCCAATGCAAGATGAGTCCGAGTAGAGTGAGTTGGATAGGCTATTTTGTTGTCAGGATAGGTCGACATTTTGGGGGCTGCGCTCCATATGTCGCATTGTTTGTTTTTTTCGACTCACCAACGAGATAAGGGCGAAGAAGTCATCCCACCACCAACGCTGTTTCACAAAGAATTTCGAGGCAATGCGTGTGATGGTAGCGATGGTTACGAGAACTACCAAGACCACGCACATTACCACCAGGCCGGGCCCGCGGTCAGGAGTTCCTGCTGGCACGTCTAACGCCATGGTAACGATACCGAGGACGTGCAGAGAAACAGTTTGTCGGTAAACTGGCGTTCGAATAGACGTTCGAGTAGAAAAGACTGATGTAGTATTGCATGGCGACAAAATAAACGAGCATAATTACTCTGGTTTAAGACCCGGCGAACAGCGAACAGCCGCCGCTAAGGAGGCCGATAGGTTGTAGGATCATGCAGTGTAGGCTTACATATAAGCTGACCTACCTAATGCAGTGCCAATCGACGTACTACCGTTACGTGTCTCGAAGCATTATACTGCATTGGTCAGAAGTGTTACACCATGCCGCTCCTTTTGGCCAAAGAGAAATGCTGTTGCCCGAAGAAAAAAGGAAGCTATCCCCAATTATGGTAAACGTGCCGGAAACGGCTTATGCCATGCACGCCAGTGGGCCGCCAATGCCCCGTCACATCGCTCCGTGGCATCGCCGCTACCGCCGCACAGAAACGCCGCCCCGTTGCTCTTTCAACGACGAAATATGATAGATTAGAAATATTAAGTGAGGGAGCGGGGAGCGGGGATAGGGAGGATATCATGGGGTGATAGGTAAAGGTTGTTGGTTGTACGTATATTCAGCCCACAAATCCTACGGCCGATCATCAATGCACTGTAACTGCAGTGCCGCAACCTAACACAGATTGAGTGAAACTAGAGCTAGTTTCTCAGCTCCAGTTTTGTATTATTGTTACTATGTATATCGGCTCGTCTTATCCATAGTTTAGGATCTTCCCTTTCTTCGATGGGGGTTATCCACCCCAGCTGACCTCCACTTTAGGCGGCGTCATCGAGCTAGGCATTTTCTAGACCTTCCCTTTTGAGGTCACTTTTACCTTTAGCTGAATTAGTTAAAGGTGATCTCCCTAATTTTATCTAAAAGATCATCAGATACGCCATCCTCTTACTTCTCCAGTGAATCGCAAACATGGTATGGGCAAAAGTGTCAGACGAACGTTGGGAGCGTCCAGTGGACGGCCTGGAGGGCTACTTCGTCGTCATGGCGAACATCTCCGCCGGATTATGTGATGGGCGCGAGCACTACACGCTGTACTCTAAACTCGAGCTGGAGACCGGTTCCACTGATGTAACGCCAGCCCTGAAGCATGCGTGGAAGCAGATCCGCTACGAGCAGCCACAGATCGCGACCGTGGTCGACGGGATGAAGAAGGTTTACGAGGTCCCGGGCGAGAAGGCGTTAGAAGAATGGCTAGCATCGACGTTTGTGGTCTCCCCGGCATCCGACGCCGAGGAGCTTTACCAGTCCGTGCAACCCATCAAGCAGGCCACGCTGTACTATCTCCCCAAGTCTTCAGAACTAGTCTTCCGCGGCCACCATCACACGCTCGACGGCACCGGCGTATTGCTGTTTTGGCATAGCTACCTGGACGCGCTGGCCTCGCCGATCGAGGATATTAAGTTCGGCGACGAGACGGCCAGACTCGCGCCCATCATGGAGGAGGTGCTCGGCTACCCGGAGCAACCGACACAGGCGCAGGGTGAGAAAGCCACGGCGCTGTTCATGAGCTGGGCCGCTAGTGTTCCCGGCATCGGGCCCATCTCGCAGCTCGGCGCGGCGCCGTCGGGCCGGTGCCAAAACGCCGAGTTGGTGTTCCCCACTAAGACTACCGAGGCTTTGGTCGCGGCCTGCAAGGACAAGGGCGTCAGCGTGAGTGCGGCCGTGCACGCGGCATACGTCCGAACCATAGCCAAGCATGCGGACCCCAAGTCCAAGCTCGCGGAGTACGTAACAGCGGCTCAATTCAACCTGCGCCCGTATCTTCCGGAACCGTACAGCTCGAACAAGCACGCAGTGTCGGTCTATTATACCCCCCTACCCTATAAAGTCGACCTCCCGGCTTCATTTTGGGACGTTGCTAAGTCGCTACATGAATACTACCAGTCCTCGTTCAAGGGCGATGCCGAGATGCTCGAGATAAAGGGTCACTTCACGCGAGTGCTGTGCGGTGCCGTCCAGACGCCTGAGTTTCTTGCCAACCCGATATCCAAGGATGCCTTAGTCAGCAGCCTTGGCGTTGCAGAGCGCTACGTACAGCGGGAGTATGGTAACGGGATCAAGGTTAAGGACCTCAAGATGGGCGTCGATGTCGTTATGGGCATGAGCATGTTCTTTTTCTACACTTTCCGAGACCAATTGAGGCTAGTATATAGCTTTAACGATGGGTTCGAGGAAGCGGAGAACATCCAGAAGTACTTAGAGGAGGTGCAGACGACTCTTGTCGAAGAATTATTAGCATAAGCTGAGATGAATATTCCAAAGAATTAAAATACTTACCTGGATTGGAAGAGAAAGATCGAAGACAAAAAAAAGGGAAGTATCGCAGACAGATTAAGAAATAGAAATATATAACTTGAGGCCTTCGGTATCTAAAAAGGGGTAGATACACAACCAACTTTCTTACCGTTTATTGCCAAGATTCACCTTTCTTTAACGCCTAACAATGTCTATTGAGTTGATTATGTTAGCATCTCTCAGAGTTAGTTTTATATAGGACCTGTTTAGAAGGAAGAGAAATTAGAACCTGAGTCTATGTTGACCCCTTTTTCAAGCTTGTGACATAATGATTAACAACAGCCATATTGCTGATGAGATGCTGATGAGAGAGGGAAACAAAAACAAGACGAATGAAAGGAAGGCTACATACCTAGGCAGGTAAATACCCATATACCAAGAAACACCGACTGAGAGTGATAGGGTCGTCTGTCGTTCCTTTGGTCGTTAAAAGCTACTTAGCCTTTTCACTCCGAGCACTCATCTAGCTATACAACGTCCCATGTTGACCCTGAGGTAATATCGTGAAGCCCTAAGTACCAAGAACACTGCTCACAACTGTACCAATCCTTCAGACTTGGGCTCAAGGTAAACAAACTTCTTTTCTTTTCCACCACACTTAACACAAGGTTAGGTGTCTACCATTTCTGCATCACCACATCTCCTACCTTCTCTTCCCTCTTCTCTTCTCTTGCCTTCGCAACGCGAACGCATCATCAATTTTGCTACTGTTCTAGAACAGTTTCTACATTTTTCATTTCCATCTCGAATGCTTTTCGCTGCGACACGCTTGCGAAAATGCCGAGATATTCCGATTTCCTGAGGGCCGTCCAGGACGACCACTCGGACGCCCCCCACATGACAATTGCCCAGGAGGAAAAGGCGGCGTTCGTTAAGGCGCCCATCTACACCGTGGCCGTGGAATCGGCTATTATTGCCAACTCGGTGCCATCGTCCTCTCCCCCCACTGGTCGTCCCCCTTCCATCCTTGACGGCACGTACTTCGATTCGGCGCGAGATGAGAGACCTCGTACCGAGCCTCAGTATGGACTGATCGGTGTTCGACAGGAACCTGCGGGTCCGGGAAACGTAGCTGCCTCGGAAGAAGACCGCCTCGTTCTGTCCAACATGAACATCCCATGGTCAGCATTCATCTGCGGATCCCAAGGTTCCGGGAAGAGCCAGACGCTCGCTTGCTTGTTAGAGAACGCGTTACTAGACCACTGTCCTTATAACATGCTCCCTCACCCGCTAGCTGGACTAGTCATGTGCTATAAGCAATATCCCGGCATGAGTACGACCCAGATTTGCGAGACATCAACCTTATGTTTGTCTGGCATCCCAGTAACCGTGCTTGTGCCTCATTGGAATGGCTGGAACGGTCGTCTGCCGGGCCTGCAGAGTGGCTCACTAATCCCCAAGGTCATGAACTTGGTCCTGTACGAGGACCAGATCGACAAAGCAAGATTACTCAAGCTTATGGGTATCGATACGGCAACTAACGTGACTCCGTTTTACACGGATACGGTGCTGGAGCTTATCCGCACTATAGAATTGGAGGGACATCGTTTGACGTTCTCCAGATTCCGCGAGCAAGTTTCTCATCTTGAATGCAAAAACTGCGGAGAAGAATTTTTGAAAGCGCGTGTCAACCTTGTGGATTGTATGGTGGACAATAGGCCTGCTGATACCCGTGACGACGCTTGGGCGATCAAGCCAGGTACATTGACCATTGTCGATCTTAGTGGTCCCCGTCTTACTTCGACCGACGCATGCGCTCTATTCTCCGTGTGCCTTTCGATTTTTCTTGAGCAACGAGTTAAGTGCGATCGTGTAGTCGCCCTAGATGATGCACAGGAGGTACGAAAAGCCGATATATTCGATAAGGCCGGAAGCTAATTGTAAATAGTACCTAGCACATTCTGAAGATAGCAAAATACTTGCCAATGACTTACTATCTGTCATCCGTCTGCAGCGACACACCAACACCCGCGTATACGTCTCAACGCAAGAACCCACGCTCTGGCCTGAGTTTATGGACCTGGCAAACGCTACCTTCGTACATCATTTCAGTTCGCCGAGCTGGTACGAGGGACTGAAGAAGCATCTGGCCGGTGCTAACAAGGAAGATCATGGCGATAGAAACTCGCCCTTTGACACTATCATAGCCTTGCGACCGGGAGAAGTATTGTTGTTCTGCCCTACGGCTCGGGTGGATGTCGAACAAACCTATGATTACCGTCCAAAGGTAACCAAGCCACTTGGCAATGGTTATGCTAAGATCAAGATCCGCAAGCGATGTTTCATGTATAACAACATCACAGCGAACTTTCCAACAAGCGTGGGCGGCGTTGGTGTACAAACGATCAACGGCATTCCAACACGCGTCGCACCCGCCAGTCAGAGTGGTTATACGAATGGAGATTCAATTGAGCAGATGGGAAGTCATCTGCCCAGTCTACCCTCGTACACCAATTCGCATTTCCATCATCCGTCACCAACGCATCACCTTCGAGAGGAGATCAAGCTTCAAGCTCAATTGATGATCAAGCGTGAGTCTAGCAGTGAGTTCCTAGGCTTTACGCAGCTACAGGAGGATCGACTGCATTCGACTGTTGAAGATGCTTTGCAGGTTCCAGTCGGGTGGACTACAGGGGACAAGATTTGGGAAGAAGTCTTGGAAGATGCTGAGTTCATGATGGATCTCGCGACTCTCGCAAAAGAGCACAAAAAAAACACGAAAAAAGACACACTGCGTTGATATTGAAACTGGCGCTTGTTTCCCAGATTTAGGTGTTTGGGGACTGATTTTGCGAGATAATTGCGAACGGTCGGCTGCCAATGGGACAAGCATCCCGCGTCTAAGAACCCTATACTCCCCCACCATTAATTTCCTTCCTTCATGTTGACACGGGGTGTATATATCGGCAATGGGTATTGTCGATGAGGTTCCAAGAGGAGTTTACTAATAAGTCAAACTCCGAAGACGGACTGAAATCAGTAGTTAGCTTTTATAGCAATTACTAATAATGGCAAGGAACATCTCCGAGGCTTCGTACGGAGATTAACGTAATCGGCGATAAGCCTCAACTTGCATCTTGACAAAACCACCACACTGGGGCGGTTTGGTGTAGACGACAGGTTTGACTAATGCATGAATGATTCTATGACGATGTTATGATGGCGCGGGCTATGAATAAGCAGATGAATGCTACATACGAATGGTTCAGGAGTTCTAGATGTGCTGTAAAACTATAAAAGTGTAGTCAGAACTCGGAAAATTGATGGTTGTCCATCAATGGGTAATCATCACCATTACTATGGCGTCTAATAACTTGAATTTTAACTGTGCTCTCGTTACCGGTGGTGGTGGGGGTATTGGAAAAGCGCTCTCTCGATACTTTATATCAAAAGGAAAGAAGGTCATTATTGCAGGCCGAACAGAATCGAACCTTCAAACTACTGCGAAGGAAATAGGAGCTGCTGGATATTATGTCCTTGACACTGGATCAATTCCTAATATTCCAGCCTTCATCAACCGCATCATTAAAGATCACCCAGACCTCGACTGCTTAGTCAACAACGCCGGAGTCCAAATACCTCTGCAAGTCCAGAAGGAGACACCAGAGGACTTCCTCTCGAAAGCCGATAATGAGATCAACATCAACATTCGCGGCCCTCTACATCTTGCGGTGGGACTCTTGCCTCACTTGAAGTCTAAGCCACACGCTCTCATTATCAACGTAACTAGTGTGCTGGGATTCGTGCCATTCTCGATCATCAATCCAGTGTACAATGGCACCAAGAGCTTTTTGAGATTCTTTTCGATGGCACTTCGAAGCCAGCTAAAAGACACGTCTGTGAGAGTGGTTGAGATTGTGCCGCCGACCGTGGCGACAGACTTGCACCGCGAGCGCGAGGATCCTGACGACAATAAGAAGGAGAACAACCCCAATGCCCTTTCGTTGGAAGAGTTCATGGAGGAGGTTTCTAGGAAGCTAGAGAGAGGAGAGGAGACAATTGGGGCTGGGCTAGGCGATGAGTTGGTGAAGAAATGGTACAGCACTTTCGGTTACTTGTACAAAGATTGATTGAGAAAAGGGACGATGGACAAAGGACCAATATAAATAAAACTAGAGAGTTCAGAAAGGTTTAGTTGTGTCACCTTCATCTGGGATCGTACATGCCGTATGTATTATGTAATTGATCCAAGCAACCTGTATCCGTGATTGCCTGGCATTGGAGTTGCTTCCAGTTACGCAACCCATCGTAACCTTGGTGTAAACGGGAAAGCAAGCAGGCAAGATGGATGCTGCCTAATCAAAAGCAGGGTGGCGTTACACTATCGACGCCACAGTATCCACAACGCCACTCACCCCCACCTGAAAGCCCTAGGTATCTGTTACCCAGGCAAAGAAAGTAAGATTGTCTTGTTATGACGCAGTAATTTTGGACTCTCCCACCATCACCAAAAGGCCATCTGCAAGATTTGGTGTTGACTAACAACCGCGACGAGATCCCTGTTTCCTACAAATTGGGTTCTCTCCCTCTGTTTTATATGATCTTCTTTTTTACTCAGCCATCAACCTTCCATCTTTCCTATCAGCTGAGTCTCTTTTTGAAGGCAAAGCCTTGATCCAGACAACATGTTTGTCCTCAAAAATGGTAAATATTTGCCCCTCGTCATCAATCCCCAGCCTTGTCCCAAAACAGCGCTCTAGAATCTTATCTAGAATCTTGTTTTGCGGGCCTGGATCAAGGATCAACACAAATGAATCTTAAAGCCATGTCTCTGATTACACACTTCCTTTATGATCACTTAAGATACGAATAGATAACTAACGTAAACAAAATAGTTGGCAAGTTTATCTTCGGTAGTAATAGCCAAGAGTCTATGATCGAGTTGCCTCAAGGTCAACTTTACCTTGTTCGACCGTTATCTCCAAAAGGATACTCCGAACTCATCTTTAAGGACGCCACCGCTCGGATTCGTCGAACCGGTCAAGACTACCAATATCAACTCGTTATACAGCGAGTTTACGAAGAAGGCGAGGCTGAGTTGGCAGACGAGGAAGGTGAAGACGAAGAACTTAACGCCTTAGCCGCCGAGAAGGACGAAAAGACTTTCCTTCTTGACGAAGCCCTTCACTTTCGTGTTGAGATCAGGGAGGGATCGCAGAACGTACTTGCTTGGAAGGATTTGTGCGGAGACGTTGGGGACGTCTACGAGTTTGTCTGCGACCCTTCAATCAAATCCACGCAAGTCGGGGCATTCGAACGCATCGCAAGAGAGTGTCAATACGAGCGCAAGTACAGGAAGCCACATTCTACTGCCTCCGAAGCCGATCTTGAGCAGTTCGATTTCGAAGAGCAACCCATTCCTCAAGCTAGCCCTATTCATAGCCCAACTCTAGCACGATCCATCGAATCCTCCGACGCCATGTTCCAGTTAAAGAACGAGGCAAACGCTAGCGCCAAGCGGGATAGTATCCCGTCGACCTCGTCTGTACTCGCAGAACCAGAACCAGAAGTCTACGAAGAGGAAGTTGATACGAAGCCTGCCAAGAATACGGAGCCCCCCAAGGCACCGGCCCAACCTGAACCAGTAGAGATTTTGTCTATGGAACTCGGCGAGCTACATTTCTTCGATTTCCCTTCCGGCGCCTTCGTCCTTCAGGATTCGTCCGTCACCGCCCAGGTGTCGGATATTGGTAAATGGAACTACTGGCTGCACATTGCTAGCAAAGACCGACAGTGGCTTGGTATTCCAGTAATTGCTGATATCAACCCGGTCTTTAACTTCGAATTCCTCTCTTTCATCTTTAACCAGTTCACAGACGATGGCTCTGCATATTCCTGGTTGTTGAGGTTCAAGGATAACAAGACTCTAGAGAGATTTCAGGATGGCCTGATGAGAGCACTCTGGGAACAGTTGAATGAAGTCAAGTGGACTAAGGTGAAGGAACAAGACCGTCAGTACGTCTTGGACGCCTTCGAGGATCTAAACATGGAAGACGCACCAATTGAAGAAGAGGAAGAGGAAGAACTTGAGCCAGAGGAGGAACCTGAAGACGACGCACCACGAAGCGAACACTACGACAGTGACGAAGAAGAAGAGGACGTCGAGACTGGTCCCAAAGACCCCTACACCAACTCCGCACTCGCTGTTGGATACAAACACGATCGCTCCTTTGTCGTCCGAGGTCCCAAGATTGGCGTGTTCAAGCATACGCCCAAGAACCACTTGGAGTTTACGACAAATATCTCCAAGGTTGAGACACCAAAGGGCGCTTCCTTCGTTCCCAAGAAAGTCATGTTGCACAACGAAGATCGTAACCTGATCCTGCAGAACGATACAGACCCCAACAAGCTGTATCGTATGGATCTCGAGTATGGAAAGGTTGTCGATGAGTGGAACGTCCATGATGACATTCCAGTCATCACCTTTGGACCCGAGAACAAATTTGCACAGATGACGCATGAGCCGACTTTCCTGGGTATTTCTCGCAATGCGCTATTCCGCGTCGATCCTCGTCTCTCTGGCAGCAAGCTTGTCGACTCCCAACTCAAGCAGTACGTATCGAAGAACGATTTCTCGTCGATATCTACTACGGAGAAGGGCTACGTGGCAGTTGCCTCCAACAAGGGTGATATCAGACTTTTCGATCGTCTAGGTATCAACGCGAAGACCGTCATTCCGGCTCTCGGCGAACCTATCATTGGTCTTGATGTATCTGCAGATGGTCGTTGGGTGCTTGGAACTTGTCGCACATACCTTCTGCTCATCGACGCGCTACAAAAGACTGGTAAAAACGAGGGCAAGCTAGGCTTCGAAAAGCCGTTCGCCGCGGACTCTAAACCTCAACCCCGTCGTCTCGCGCTGACTCCCGAGCATGTTGCTCAATTCCATCACGAAACAGGAAAGGGCGTTTCGTTCACCCCGGCACGATTCAACACAAGCAAGACGAACGGGGAGTCGTCCATCATCACTGCGACTGGCCCGTACATCATTGACTGGAACCTTGACAAGGTCCTTCGTGGTTCCAAATCACCTTACATTATCAAGCGCTACGAGGACAACGTCAAGGCCGACGACTTCAAGTTTGGCACCGACCAAAACGTCATCGTCACCTTGCCTAACTGGGTGAACATGGTCGGGAAACAACACCTCAAGCGACCTACCAGAGAGAGCATCGCCGGCGACTTCCAACGGATGAGCTCGCCGAGACGAAGCTCGGCACGGATCGGCACACGAGAGAGCGGACGGTACAAGCTTGGCAAGGACGACGTCGTCAACTCTCCCTACTAGACACACACACACAGCTTCTAAGCCTACATCACGAACACGATGCGAGCTTCTGCAGACGACACGAATAGATGCGCAATTGTGTTGATCTGCTTTCACGAGACCACGCCTACCACGAGCGCTGGGGACGAGCCCTGCGCTTTTTCCTACATTACATACCCCCGCCGGCGTTCAGGGACGGACGGGATTCCGGTGTTGATTCATTTGCCCACACCCACGGGGCCGGCCGTTTTGGCTTAGGGCGAGATACCTGTCTTTCGAGTACGCGCGATTTGATCGTTTCGCCTAGGTATTTAGATAGTAATGTACCTCATTAGTAAATGTCTGTTTGTTGTTGAGTCCGGTGATGCAGGTTAGGAATATCGGACTATAAAACTGATGTGATTCCAATGTTGCCAAACACTCATAGGCATAATCTTGCGATAAGAACGTCTTGATAGTTAACCGCATCATTTTTTTTCATGTGATTGTAGTGTTGAGGGTCTGATGTCCGAACCATGTATTCCGCGCGTCCGAAGGAATCGTGCCACTCCCCTTTTTAAAGGTAGCCTGACGTTTATCGCCCATCTCGGCAGTATCTATCATCTGTACCTAGGGATAGAGGCCATTAGCTGTTTCATATTCTCTCCATCTTTTGATTCCCGCGAGACATTTTTACATGATTATGTCTAGAGGAAATATGAGGACCGGCTCTGTAATCTCGCAACTCGTCACTAGACATAAGCGAGAGCAAACAAGCTTCGGGCTAGTCACCCTATTAATATACGTGTCCCATACAAGGAAAGGTAAAGATGGGTGCGACAATATAACGATACAACTTGCAGTCAGCTAGGAGCCTCGCTCGGCGATTTATTTATATGAGGTACGATGCACGGTGTCATCATCTCTGCGACAACACCTGCGAACGACGTACGTCGCATCAACGGTGGGATGGCAGGTGCGTGAAAGCACTCTATTCAAACGATCAAAGTAAAGGTCATCTCAATATAGCTTGGCGGTACCGCCTGCGACCCGATCCTACCACTCGCGCGACTCGAAATTGCCATGCTCCTACTCTGTATATTATCGACAGATGACAGACCACGTTGGTAGGTAGTAGCTGATGGGATTATGTCCGAGATGCGGTTGAAATAAATTGTTCCTTTCCCGTTCCTTCGAATCGGCCCAATGCCGTAAATGATCGGACGGCTTTGCATTCAGGCAAAAGGACGACGTCGCAGCCATGCGACGTAGCCCTATCTACCTACCGAAGGATGGTAGCAGTGCTCGCCATATTACAATAGCTGGTAGCTGGTAGAAACTTCTGCATTTCTCTTCGGAGACCAATGGCGCGAGAATGTGGTACCTTGAGACGTGATGAGCGTGCCCCAATTTTGGCTTCGTTTCTCTAGTATGCCCCTTTTTAATACAACACCACCTATACGGATTTGGAGAAAGACGCGTAGCTCCGAGGGACCCCTAGCTATTTGAACGAATATCGTCATTATACATTCATCGCATGCTGATATCTCTCGGCGCCACTTTAGGTACGCATTAAGATACACCGCGCCGGCGCCGTCGATCCCGGAACGTCGTAAATCACAAATTCTTACTTAAACTACGGTGACCCACCAACTTATACTAAACATTAGGTAATTGGGTGGGTATTCTATCGACTGGCAAGGAAGTCGATTTAACCGTTGAATAGGTAAGTTTAAAATGGATTTTTTATAAAGACGAACGTAAAACTTTGATGTAGGTTGGGAGGCGACAGCGAAGTCTGTGATATCTTTGGAGTGAAACTCGAAGAAGTGTAAATAACAATTTAATCTGTAGTATCAAGTTACATTAGCGATAAATCTTTAGGATCTTTAAGTATGAAGAGACCGAGATTGGGGAGCTCTGACCGACCCGGGTCGACCGAGCCCCCATTTAGGACATGCGCTCACAAGACCACGTTCCCGGGTGAATGAACAGGTTACACTCAGGACTCGGAAGATCCCAATGTCGTAATGTACTTAACCCCCGGGACGTATGCCCAGACGTAGCACTCTAATCCTACCTTACTCAGGACTTTAGACCAAGAAAAAAAACCTAGGGCAATATTCCTTCGTGGTTTCCGGTGACGCGTCCGCTTCCAGCGGACTGGTGTACGGTCTCTTAAGACTTTCCCTTCCCCTTTGTATAGGTACCTACCCAGCTTTCTCCCTCTGTCTGTCGAGAGCACGCAATTCCGTCGCTATGAAGTCGCATCCCTCCGCGGCGGCGCTACTGCTGCTCGCTTCGCACGCCATGATCGCTCCGGCGGGCGGAATCGCCAACTGCCCATATCCGGGGCCGGCGTTCCCCAAGCCGAGCTCGTTGGCCTCGTCCGAGGCCATAAAGACCGCGATCGCGAACCTAACAGCGACGTTTGATGCGCGCGGCATGGACCCGGCGACTAACCCCAATGGCACATCCTGGTCCATCCAGGTGTTCTCGGCCTCCGACGCGGACGACACGCCGGTCTGGAGCCACTACCACACAGCGACTAATCTTCTGACGTCTAACACCCCTGGCGTGAAGAGCGTGGATGGCGATACTGTGTACCGGCTCGGCAGCGTCACGAAAATATTCACGATATTGACGTTTCTTGCTGAGGCCGGAGACACGTACTGGAATACGCCGGTAACACAATGGGTTCCAGAGCTGGAGTTATTAGCTGGGAAGGCCCAGTATGATCCCATCATGAACGTGGACTGGGATAGCATTACGCTGCAAGACTTGGCGAGCCATCTAGCAGGAATTGTGAGAGACTGTGAGTACTTTCTGCTGGTGCTTTGTTTAAAAATTGCAAGAAAAATAGGAAATTTGGGAACGGTTAAAGAAAAAATGGGTTGAGATAGAGAAGTAAATTTCGAAAGTTGCTAAGCTAAGACTGAAACCAAATTCCTAGATGCCATCGAAGGAGAACTGACGCAAGAGAACAACCAAACTGTACTCGAGGCCAATGGCTTCCCACCGGCGCCATTTAACGAGACTCCTATCTGCGGTGAGGCTATTAAATGCCCTCGCGCTGGTAAGTGACGTCCAAAATTATCCTGAAAGCTCCCATTCACGGGAACGAAGAGGGGAGGTGGAAGGGTTCTAGAAGCCAAATGGCGATAATCAAGTAAAAGAAAACACCAAAAACATATCTAACAGACGATCGCGCATAGAGTTCTTCACGGGTCTAGCCAACGTCCCCCCATCATTCTCGCCTTCGTGGACGGCCGGGTATTCCAACATGGGCTACCAGATCCTAGCATACGCGCTCGAGGCCATTACCAAGAAGCAGTTTGCGCAGATGCTGCAAAGCGACATCATCGACAAGCTCGAGCTTCAACACACGTCCTACCAGAAGCCCGACGACGCCCTAGGGGTCATCCCCGACGGCCACGAAGACGACTGGTCGTACAGCATTGGCGAAGCGAGCCCGTACGTTCTCCTTCCTCTTTTTCCCCTTCGCTTTAGTTTCCTATCTGCTCCACCGCTTTCTTTTTTTCTTCTTCTTCTTTTTTTGAGCCCACAAGCGTCCAGAGGCGCTAACACCCCCCCAAGCACGGGAAACATGTACTCTTCCACCAACGACCTCTCGCGCCTCGGCCGCGCCATCTTCCAACACACGCTCCTACCTCCAGCGCAGACGCGGCGGTGGCTCAAGCCCACGGCGCTCACGTCCGACCTCCACGAGGGCGTGAGCTCGCCGTGGGGGATCCGGCGGATCCCGCTCGCGGACGGGAGCCGGGTCGTGGACGCGTACAGCAAGGCCGGCAGCATCAACGTGTACATGTCGCTGCTGGTGCTCCTCCCCGACTACGACGTCGGCATCGCCGCGCTGCTGGCCGGCGGGTGGCCCGGCAACGCGAACTGGGACGTCGCGGACGCCATCGGGCAGGCACTTCTCCCGGCGCTGGAAGAAGCCGCCCGCGCGGAGGCCGACGCGAGCTACGCGGGCGCGTACTTGGCCGCGGACGGGGCGCTGAACAGCACGCTGGTGCTGCGCACGGAGGCGTCGCGGCCGGGGCTGGGCGTCGAGCGGTGGGTCAGCAACGGCACGGACATGGTGGCGGTGGCGGTGCGGTACACGCTGAACTACGACGTGACGGCGCCGTCGGTCCGGCTCTACCCGACGGGCCTGGAGTCCATAGCTGCGGACGGAACGAGGAAGGTCGCGTTCAAGGCCGTGGTCGAGAACCTCAACGTGACGGACCATAGCGGCGACATGTTCTCGACGAACTGCGGGACGTGGGTTAGCCAGACGGCGGCGGTGTACGCGGATATGCCGCTGGACCAGTTTGTGTTTACGCTGGGCAAGGATGGTAAGGCAGTTAGTGTGACGCCGTTAGCATTAAGGACGGCGCTGTCGAGGAGTAGCTAGTTGGGAATCGGGAGGGGGAGCAATTAGCCGTGAGTGTGACCATTACATAACCTCGTAATGTTAGGTACAATACTTGTGTTTGAATTAAAAATGTTAGACTACTTCATATCCTTCTCGTATATCTATCTTAGCGATTTAAAAATTAGTGACAGAAAAAATAATAGTATAGATCTATAAGAAGAGGATGAAGTTGAACGAAGTTGAATGAAGGAAATTGAGAGAAGCAAAGTTCAAGTTGCCGAATTTGCCCCGTCTATTCTTGTACTCCACTTTTCCGTATCGGTATGTGTCTCAAGAAAGCATCATCGGCGCCTCGTAGGTAAAGGGGGTAAGATAGTTAGACTTAACTACCAGTAGCATCTTAACGCGACCTAACTCCTAGTACAATCCCTTATCTAGAGATCTTAAAATCACTAGTGTAATATAGACAACACAGGCATTAAATTAACTCCTTATAGTATGCACAGGTCTACGAACCGGAATTCCAAGGCCCTGAATGCCGATATCTATCAATCCTTGAACTCCATCTTAGACCTTCCTCGATCACATGCTTCCTTTTCCTTTTTTTCATCGTTTCGTCATATTCTATAAATTCTCTCCGATAATCGATACTCGAGTCGATCCTAGCCACTTCACAAGCTCTGTTGCGAGAGGCGCCCTTCATAGGACGACATACTTGACCGACGTACTCCTCATTTCAACAACCCTAAGGCGCTACCGGAAGGAGCAGCTGCACTAGTAGCCGCTTTCACGCTCTCGAAGACGCCCGATAACGCACGGCCAACCTCGTTACTTAACATCGGTCTCGCATCGGGGCCAACTTTACTATCTACACCATGGCTATGGGCACTGTTGACCTTGATCAACTCGTTAACGAAGCTTTGACCCCACCACGCCGATGTGTATTTGAAGACGTATCTCTCTAACTTGCGGAAATTTGCTTCGCGCATCTCAGGAGACATGGTGACTGCGTCGTGGATCGCATTTGCCAATTCTTCCGTGTTCCAGGGGTTGACGATCAAGCTGCCATTTAGCGATTGGGCAGCTCCGGTAAATTCGGAGAGGATCATCACGCCATGTCGGTTCTGTTGAGTGGCGATGTATTCGTATGACACGAGGTTCATGCCATCTCGTGTCGAGCTGACAAGACAGACATCCGAGACCGCATACAAAGCACAGAGCTCATCGAATTGGACACTTTGGTGCAAAAAGTGGATAGGCATGAACTCGACAGTTCCGAATTTGCCATTGATTCTTCCTACGAGCTCGTTGACGACAGCTCTAAGGTTCTGATATTCTTCGACGTCTTGTCTGGATGGTACAGCTACTTGCACTAGCACAATCTTGCCGATCCACTCGGGATGTTCCGTTAGAAACACCTCAAGCGCGTGCAGCTTCTGTGGGACACCCTTGATGTAGTCAAGACGATCGACACCAACAATCAACTTCACACCCTCGAACTTGCGAGACAGAGACGCGATTCGCTCCTGTACCTTTGGCTTCTTCAAACCCTCAACAAATTTATCGGGATCTATTCCAATTGGAAACGCGCCCACTGTTACGAACCTCCCTCTATACTCGACGCCGTTCGGTGTAGTTGGAGCCTCTAGAATGCGTGAGCACGAGCTTAGGAAATGCCGAGCATAATCGTAAGTGTGGAAGCCGATTAAGTCGCATTGCAGCAGGCCTTCGAGTAAAGCTTCGCGGACGGGGAGGATACGATAGATTTCGCTACTGGGGAACGGGGTGTGGAGGAAGAAGCCGATCTTTACGTCCTTTTTGTCGCCCAATTCGTTGCGTAGCATTTCAGGGAGGAGCATTAGGTGGTAATCGTGTACCCAGATGAGATCTCCGTCTTGGACATCTTTTATAACCGTCTTCGCAAATAGCATGTTGACCTCTTTATAAGCTGCCCAAGCATTCTCGTCGAAGGTAATCTCGCCAGGGTGGTAGTGAAACAAGGGCCAAAGAATCGAATCTATAAAACAAAACCAGCATTAGCCAAGGGAACATTGCTAGAAAGTAAGGGCGGTAATGCGCACTGGAGAATCCATTGTAATGCCTATCTGCGAGTTCATCATCGACGAAGATAGGGTGAGCGTTGTATTGATCCTTCAGCTGTTGCTTTACGGTAGGTATTTCGGCTTCAGGGATTTCCAGACCAGGCCAGCCGTACCATTGGAAACTTGTCGTCTTGCTTAGACCGCTCAGCCCAGTGACAAGACCTCCGGATGACATAGAGAAGCTATAACTCCCTTCTTCTTTTCGTTTTATCGTTATAGGAAGCCGATTAGAGATTAAGAGCAACCGGCGGTCGCTTGTAGCAGAAGACTCGCTCCCGTCGGTCGAGCCCATGTTGTCGTTATTGGTGTTCTAATGACTGAATTATCAAAGGTTTACTCAACTTAGCCCAGCTAGTCGCGATGATTGTGAGGGGGTGGGTGGTGTCGATTCAGCTAAGAGTTAGAGTTCGGGATGAGGGACGAGATACGAGATGTCTACAACGGGAGAGAGGAAGTTTTGTAAGAAAAGGTTGTCTCTGGGTTTAGCCGCGGCAATGTAATTGGAAGTCAACGTGTGAAGTTTTCCAAGAGCGACGTGATGCAACACAAGAGAAGGACAGCACGGGCCGTGTGTAGTAATTATGATTCGCTCAAATATATGGTGGCGTTGATTTAACGTGATTGATTAATTGATTGATCGATTGATGGTAGTACTATCAATTTGTGATAGGGAACATGGAGTACCTGAGGGAATAGTGAGTACGGAGACGGTGGCACGAAAGGAAAGGAAGAGAAATTAAGTCGAATGTTATATGTAATCATTTACAAGTTCAAGCGCGGTTTCTGGTTGGGGGATATATTTTTGTTTGATGCAATCGCGATGCAAAAGCAGCGAAATCCCTCAAGAAATCAGAAAGAACTAGAGAGCTAGCCCCGCCGGGCCAGAACTAGCCCCTCTGCCCCTCCAGAGAGCTTTGTCCGTTTCGACATTTCTCGACCAACTACGTAATCCCTCGTCTTCTTTTTAGCGGGTCTCTGTGGGGATCTTCGGGTATCCAAAAGTCAGGCTGAAGCTGGTACCACCTAAATAGTGCCCGCTCTGCCACTTGACAAGTTAAAAAATGTGGTTCAATATTTTTCTATCTGCATCATGTCATCAAACATCAAGACACGACATCTCTTATACACATAGTAAATCGCAATGGTAGCTTGCTAAATAGTTATTCAACCATGAAAATTGCGACCTTGCAAATAAAACACTCATATACTTAACTCAATATATATTTCACTTAACGATGGATGAACCCCTTGTCAACGTTGGGCAGATAGGACCGATTGCTTCGATTTGGGTTTTGGATGCGGCTGGAACTTTGAGGAAACGCACTTCGCGTAGTAGAGAAATGAAGCTGATCAAGTGCTACCTAGCTAGGTACACACGAGTTAAAATGTTAAGACTTCCAGGTTATTACCTAGGTTTCTGACTTGGAGGACAAGCTTGAGATACCAAAACACATTTCACCTAGCAATCGAGCACAACACATGGGTAAGTCAAAGTTCTTCAATCGAGTGGCCTAGAGTTGATTGCAAATGTCTGGATATATCTCAACTATAGGCCCGATAGATATAGTGGTGTAGCTTTCTATTTGATAGGTATGTATATGCACGAACTACGGCGCCTTTCATTTAACTAATAAGCGCGATGAATTGGGTGATGAGTCGCACTTCTTCGAATTATCACATGTGATATCAGATTTCAACTTCTGTTCTTCCTCGTAATCATACGTATTATCTTGTGTATGTACATACGTACCTTGGCACATGTTTTATCTATTTATGAGTTTGTTCCGAGCATCTCTCAAGATGTTTCTAGCAATTTCTAAGTCGGACTCGGTTTTATTAACAAGTTGGCACCTAGTAATAATGTTTCTCGAAACTACCAAGCTCAACGAATTCTCGATTGAACAAGCCGACATGCGGTTAGAGAAGGTAAAAGGTGCTAAGATACCTAGGTACATGGCATAAACCTTGTATAAATGGATCGGGATCCAAAGCGATCTAGTATTGTGTAATATAAACTAATCCAATATCAGTTAAGCGTCTCACCGCTAGATTTAATTCTTACCACCAATCATCTTTCAAGCTTCAACCCAATTGAGTGAAGTCCAACCCGGCCCTTTCGGACCAAAATGTCCGTATTTTGCAACCATACCAATCACAAACAGATGTTTCTCGAATCTTCAACGCCATGTCACAAAGTTATGCGATATGCCTATATGTAATGACGTTAAGATGAATCTCTTTCAACGATACCGTACCGGTTTTGATCACCTACTTATCTGTGATGCAACACTCATACTGAGCCCTTATGCCTATCAATGAGAATTCCTGGACTACCTATGTAGATTCCTTTCCCTAGCTACTAAGAGTTATCTACATTCTAACCTATATTTTACCTACCTTGTAAGTGGTAACCCCTTAACTGGCAATTATCTGCAGACAGGGTTTGATAAGTATAATACTGCTCACTTGACCTAGAAGCGTTCTCAGCAAATCAGAATCAGTTTATGTGGGTGTCAATGGGCTGTTACCTGCGTTTAGGTGTATTCTACCTTCTAAATACTATCTAAAGACAATTGCTAGTTAAGGGGATAGGACGCACTATCTTATGTTAATATTAGGGGTCTGGTCTGTTGACGGGTTAGTCATCAAAGGTCGAGATAGATCGGAGTTCCGCCCGCCAGAGGCTAGGACCACCGGGAAGGAGACCTGTCGGTGGCTGCTCCGGGAACAGCGTGGGCAAGGGACTAGGTACCTATTATTGAAAATACTGTGATCTGTAGCTGGTAAACTTAGAACTCCTCACGTAATAACGTTGTTGTGTCCCCCTCACTATGGACCGCGTCGTGAGAGGGGTTATGGAACGTTCATATGAGAATCATGCTTCTTGCATTCGATATATGTTATCAACTGAATATTACTGATAGATAGCGGACTCCATTGCATATAATAGCCAACGTCGTCTACAACAACTAATTGAAGTTGAAACCAAAACTCAAAGATACCTTCTGGATTACATTAAGATTACTCCTATTTTCCATAACAACCTACATAAAGTCTAATAACTAGGTAGGAAAATACTTGCAGTAACTATTGCAATTCATCATAAAAATACCTTAGGTATTCGAGTTGAGAAAGAAGGTTGAATATTGTGACATGCTTTAATTATAACTTGGAAATCCGAGAGGCATAGGAAATACTAACATCGCCTGAGATCAGCTTCAGCGGCTAAAAGTGATTAGGTGAAGAGATTAATTAGGGCAGTATCTATATTAAGGAAAAAGACGGTTATGGGTGTACATACTAATATATGACGAAAGTAGTGAGGTAACTGCTATCTCTCTTGCGTGTCAACCCATCTCGCGAGGTGGATGATGACCAGTCGTGCAGCGAACATCTACAAAGACGTTGACCCTCACTCAGCTGTCTTAACTAAAAAGAGATTACCAAAATCGTTCCTTACCTTGAAACTTGGATTGTCATTGAACTAACTATTTTCGAACAAGGCAAACAAGGTGCTACTAAAGTCAAAAGGGCCACTTCTATTCTTGACCTACTCCTCCGAAAGTAGAAACACCTTTATCAGAGCTAAGGATGTCCATTTTCTAAAGGGAGGATGAGTAGGTACCTATGTAGAACAAGAGCCCCCAGCTATAGAACGTACATACCAATATGCTGTCCTAGCCCAAGCCCACGCCCTTCAATAGATGCTGCTTGCTCAGCGTTGGTAAACTCCATATTAGGCACAAGAGGCTGAAACTGCAGGGGAACTATTCGGAATATCTTCATCAAAACGGATCGTAATAAAGCTCCTTGGAAAATGCTAAAAAAGGGGTATTTTATACTCTCATAAAAGCAACTACGTATTAACCGTCATGACTTAGTTTTGGAATAAACCCCCTTTTGGAACACTTTTACACCAAAACACGTACTTTTTATATAAGTATAACTTAGTTAATATTAAGGTTATTTCTTTTAAGCTAGCTTTTATACGTGTTTAATTAATTTAAACACTTATTATAAAGTTTATAAAAATTAAAGAAATTTATTTATATTGTAATTAAAATGCTTATAACGAGGTTCGAAAAATACATTACTTTATATATATATTTAAATACGAAAATAAATATTTTAAAAAACTTATAAAAACCACCATATCGTAATAATAAGCCTTGAAATTTTAAATTTAATTTTTTAAAAATAATTCATAAAATTATTTATATATTAAAAATAAATTATAAAACGTAACGAATAAAATTTATTATATAATTATAATTTATAAATTAATTACATTAATAATAAAATATCGTAACGGTAAATAATAAGTTTAAAAAATAATTATATATTATAAAATATATATAAAAAATAACATGGGTTATTTAAATATAAATCCATTTTAAAAATTAAAATAATTTTAAATGTAAAATAATTTTTATTTATAAAATGGTTTTAAAATTTAAAATTATTTTTTATATTTTATACCTCGTTATCGTTTTTTCGTTCTTTTCTTTTTAATTTTACATTTATTAATTTATTAATTTATTAATTTATTACACGTTTATTAATTTATTAATTTATTAATTTATTACACGTTTATTAATTTATTATTACGCATTTATTATTACGCATTTATTATTACGTATTTATTATTACGAATTTATTAATTTAATAAACTTAACACGATAATAATATTAACGATATTATGATATGAATATATGGATGTATAAATGTGTAAATGTGTAAATATGTAAATGTATGGATGTATAAATGTATAAATATATAAATGTAAAAAGTAAAAGAAAATTAAAAAAAACTTTTAAGTTTTTTTTTTTTAAATGTTATTATTATTATTATTATTATTATGCATGTGGGGTTTATTATTATTATTATAATTATTATAAACGTTATAATTATACGTGTTATACGAGGTGGTGTTATTATTATAAATAAAAAAAAAACTTTTAAATTTTTTTTAAATTAAATATTATTATAAAACGTTCGAGTTATAATGGTTTACTTTTAAAGTTATTATAAGTGTTATAAATATTATTATAATTAAAATGTACGAGTGGTTATTTTATAAAACGATTAAAAAAAAAAATATAATAATTTTATTTTTAAAAATGATTTTATTTTTTAAAAATAATTTTAATTTTTTAAACTTATTTTAATTTTTATTTATACCTTTACATATAAATAATAAAAAAAGGTATATAAAAATGTTAAAATAATTTCGAAAATTAAAATTATTTTTAAAATAAAATAATTATCGTAATACATTTTTTACCGTTATAATAATTAAATGTATAAACTTTTAATATATAATTAATTTAAATAATTAAAAGTCATGTTTTATTTTTAATATATAAGTAATTTTATTAACTTTATTTTAATTTATAAATTTAATATATTAAATTTAATTATCGCGATAAAATTATTTTTATTAATTTTTTAAATTATATGTTTTTATATTTAATTTTATATGTAAAATAATGTACTTTATATATTAAATTATAATTATTATAATTATAATATTAATAAATTTTTTTTATATTTTATAAATTTTATAATCGAATATAATAATTAATTATATATATATTAAAACCGGTTTTAATTCGATAATTATAATATTAATTAAATTATAATAATATTTAAATTTTAAAAAAGTTATTATATTAAAATTATTAAAAAAAAAAAGTTACCGAATTAAGGTTAATTTTATATATTAAAATAAAAAAATAAAATTATTTAAATAAAAAAAATTACTTAAATGGGAAAAGTGGGACACGTGACTTTAAATTAATTAAATTAATTATTTAAAAAATAAAAATAAATTTAATGAATTAATAAGGTTTTTAATTAATTAAGGTAAAACATTTTAATAACATAATATATTATTTATTAAAGGTTAATTTTATCCATACAGGTCAAGTCAGGGACCTGATTTTTAACAGGTCAGGTTAAGGACCTGACCTAGGGGGAGATGGTTCCTTATATAAGGAATAAAAGACCCTTAATTCGGGGGACTGATCAACTTATGGGAAGGTAGCCAGTGCGCTAGAAAGGGGTCTAATCAAGTCTAGGTGCTTATTGAAGATTAAATTGATCTAATTGGTCGATAGTGGATGAGTAATACATAGTGGTATAAAAAAGGCGAGATCGAGGGTTCGAATCAGGGTGCGAGCG